>JAOXNR010053805.1:0-13566 GCA_028571225.1 Parsonsia alboflavescens | reverse complement strand
AATAAAAGAAGCATGCAATGTAAACTAGTGAAACTTAAAAATAACAGAACCAATAATAACTATCTCTACTTCATATCTTCATCCTGAAGGCATATTGCTTCATCCCACCTAGGTACAAAACCATCAAACCAATGTTGGCTTTCTCTACAACGAGTATCATAAACAGTTAAGGATGGCAAAAAAACGACCTAGCCCGATAGGTACCTGACCTGACTTGACCTCTTTGAGGTAGATTTTACCTGACCTGTTTAAGGATGGGGCAGGTATGGGTTTTATAGGAGAGACCCGTGCACAGGTCAGGTTGAGCCTGGGGTTGGCCAGTGACCTAACCTGATCTAGGCCGACCTGAAATACAATTTTTAATTAAATTTTATACAAATATATTCTATACATTTTCTACCCTAGGTCATTCACCACATTTCATTTGACTCTCATCTCATCTCTTTCATTCCATCCTCCCACTTGGCCACCATCGCAGTCTGCCAGTCACAGTCCTTGCTATCACTGAGTGGACTGTCCACCGTCGTTGTCCTGCCCGAGCTTCCCATTGCGGCGGTTGCTGCTGTCCTCCATCATCATCCTTCCTAGCTTCCCATTTTCCGCTACCATTGTCCGTCTCCAGCCTGCTGTCCATCGGTGCAGTGCTGTGGGTGCTGTCCATCGATGCTGCTGTCCTTCGTCGTCATCCTTCCCAGCTTCCCATTTTACTCCGCCATTGTCCACCATTGAAGTCTCCAGTCTGCTGTCCGTGAGTGGCTGTAGCCTACTGTCCATCAGATTTGGTCGATGGTGTAGCAGAGTTCAGGTAAACAAATTGCTCAAATTTTTTGTTTCTAAATTCTAAATAATACTACCTCTCGGCTCAATCACTGAACCCAAGCCAATGTTCTTAATTTAATAGTGCTTAATTGTTAATTGTTAATTTGTTATGCTCACTGAACCTACCTCAAGGACATCACTTAATTGTTAATTTAATGGATAAAGGAAAGTTGATTATCCATTCAACTTTATTTCTTCAAGAGGCATAAATCTCTATCTTGTGAATTCAATGAAATTTCCTTGAATTTGTTTACTTATTATGATTTTGAAGCAACACCTATAGTCTACTGTGATGTCTGCGAACGCTGGGTGCACTGCCAATATGATGGCATCAGGTTTTCCTTAGCCCTTTTAACTGCGCCTTTTAGGGAACATTGCTTGTATTTCTTTTCTTTCTTGTCAGTTAGAACTTCATACTGAAAGCTGAATTTACCAAAAGCTTTCCACTTGCATAATAGTTTTGGACTTGTTGTTCATGATATATTTGTAATATGGATGACGGGTTTCCACCAGAATTTATATTCCTTCCATGCTTTGTTTCATGAAGTACATGCAATCTGGAAGTTATCTCCATCAACAAGCCAGAGCTTCAAAACAATCAACATCAACAGTTCAATGGGAAGAGCTACCCAATCTCTTTCAACTCCATTCTTGGCCATATTTCTTTTTCTTCTTCTGTAGTCATGAAATATTGGGAAAAAAAAATTAGGATAAACAACTGGGGAGGTGAGAATTGTGTTTTGAAATGGGAAACTAGATTTTCTCGTTTGAAACGGTGGAATTTCGGGATGATCTTTTTGAAGGTTGTGATTATCTATCTGAAGGTCGGGATGATCTTTGCGAAGGTCGGGATATACTTTTTGAAGGTTGGGATAATCCAATTTAAATGTAATTTAAAAATTAATAATAATAATGACATTATTTTAAATTATTTTAAATTTAATAATAAAATAATAGTAATATTAGTGATTTTTATTTAAGTTAAATTTTGATAATAATTATAATAATACCAAAGGTCGGGATGAACTTGCCGAAGGTCGGTATAATCATATGAAGGTTGGGATTATCAGTCGAAGGTCGAAGCAAGACTTGGAAAAGGTCAAAGTTGGCACAAGTCTTTGCAGCGACTTTTGCAAGATAATACTGACCTTCGGTAAGTACATCCCGACCTTCCATCATTTCTAATGAGAAAAGCTTTTTTCTCCATTTCCAAACTCAATTGTCATCTCCCCAGTTGTTTATCTAACTATTTTTCATCCAAAGAGGCTTTCATCATTATCAACAAAATTCATAAGAAAAAAAGTTAAACAAATAAAGAAACCCAAGCATGTCACTGTCACAGTTCAAACGCAACGGGGAAAGAAAAAACTTTCAAAGCACAATCCACACAGTCTTGACTAAATGTAGAATACATTAATATTGTCACATATATAATCATGGAATTGCCAAAGAAAAGCATGAAAGAAAAAAAAAATAGTACTATTTTTTACTCTAAAACTTACCTGTGTAGTATAAATGCCGGTTGTACTAGTGGAAGAGTGAACAGTTTCAGGGTGAACAGTTGTAGAACAGTGATGGTATGGTTTTTGTGGAATTGTTTAATTGCAAAAGTATCAATTTGGTCAATAAACTTGCACCTTTTTTTTCAATTTAACCATTGAACCTCTAATTGAGTTAATTTAAGCATTTTACTTTTGGAAAATGGTCAATTTCACTATTGAACTTCTAATTGAATCAATTTAAGTATCAAAATGGCAAAATGTGCCAAAATGGAACAAAAGGTACCAAAATGTCGAAATGGACCAAAGAGTACCAAAATGGCCACTAACTCTAGTATCATATTCTTTTTTATTGCATAATATAATTAAAACAACTAATATAATTTCTTTTAGATTTACATAATTTACACACTATCCAAAATATATACATGATATAAACCAAAAAATCACTGGGACATAAATCTATATCCTTTTGCCATATGAAATATCCTGCAGTGATGGCATCCCTCAAACATTCCCCGTCAATAGCTGTTCCATGTAATGTGCAATGTAGGTCGCACAGCTAGTTGAATCAGACTGACTTTGGAGGGCGCCAATGCCCATAAACTCAAATCTAAACCTGGCAGGTGGAGTAGTAGCAACTCCTATCGTTGAATAATAGTCGGCTTGTACCAGAAAGTGCGACATCATCCTACAGACAGGTTCCATCACTTTATCTTGCGTTGGCCTCGAATCATATAGAGTCACCTTCACTGCCTTTGGCGAGATCCGTAGAAGTACCCAGTGATTCTTGTGGCAACATGGCATTAACACCTACAAATACATCGAAAAATATTAAATTATTTAATATAAAATGTAACTTAAACTAAACACTTGAATAATAACATTGTTTTTTTACCTCATTGACCTGCCACCTGACCACCTCATCATCCTCTTCGACTCCCTTCACCCAACCGATGGAGACATTATAGAACTTGTACATCTCAGGCTTCCCTCTAGTGGAGGCAGAAAAGAAAGCAGAAAGAAGCATACTGTGGAATTTGATTTATTTTTAATTGATCTTATATAAAGAAAATACTTTATACAAATGATAAAAATTAAACAAAATACTTACGTAGAGACAAGCCGAGGCAATGGATGACCTCTCCACCATAGGGAAGGCCTCCGGATGCATTGTAGCTGCCCGTTGGAGCCTTTTGATGAACTGATCACATGAGGTCCTCCAGCTCCCGAGTGCAATCTCGAATGATCCTCCAAAAGTTCTTGACGAAGGAGAGGATCCCCTACGTCGAGCGGCAGCCATAAAAAAATCACAATTGTTAGAAAATATAAATAATAACTCTTAACATACTAAAAAAGACATACCAACTTAATTATGAAGAGAAAGCTATATTATATTAACAGAATTAATGTAAATACCTCTCCGATTCTCCCGAAGAGCAGAAAGTATAGAAGCGGCTTCGGGTACTTGATGTGTCCGCTAGAAATATCACGGAGCCCCCCCTGGGGTCCCTACCGAACTTGCCTCTCTCTCTTTCTTCATTGTGGGCTTCTTCCTTGGAGCCCAGAATATATATGGTGAGAGGGGTCCGTGAATGGTGACATGAGGGTTGCAGCCTGGACCTTGGTCCAAACAGCACATCCTCCCAATTGAAATAATTTAAAATCCAATTATTAGAATGTACAGAAATTAAATTAAAGATACTTGAACAAGACATATAAATATGAAATAAAAAAAATACTAATTAACTTAGCTAAATATGTCGTGTCTCACCCGAACAATAGGGTTAGATACAACAATACTAGGTGGAACGGGTGTAACCTCCCTCTCACTGGCATTCCCCTCCGGCTGTTATTTAAAATAAATTAACTAACTGGGAAAATCTGTTTAAATATGAAATATTAAAAAACAGAGAGATGCTTCAACTAACCTGACTAGAGCAGGTGGATCTGTCACCTCCCTCTCACAAACATCTCCCTTCATCTATTAGGTACAAAAAATTAAAAATTCATAAATAACATAACTAGTTACAAAAATTTACTTAAATATTATTTATTAAAAGTGAGGACTATTATAAATCTGAACTAACCTGGGGGGTAGAGTCGACCACAACCAGAGCAGGTGGATCTGCATCCGACTGCCAACCGCTCTGTTGACGCTCTAGCTTATCCAGCTGTTGTATAGTAGCAGTGTGTTGAGCCAAGGTCAGCTGCTCCGGCTGCTCCAATCGAGCAATCACCCACTTATGTTGCTCGAAATAGCGGGCAAACATGCTTGACAAAACGGGCATGGACCTACTCCTCAAACTCTACCAATAGAGTCCTAAGCTTGGCCATCATGTGATCGCCACTAGTAGTAGAATGAGAGGGCCTCTCAATGTTCTCGGGAGCGTACAATAATTTTAAACAAAAATTATATTAAATATACATACTGAATTGAATGCTTGATTTAAAAAAACATGAAAAGATACATACCCGGTGGCAGTCCTGCTTCGCCCCATGACCCTCCGATCTCACATGGGATTTAGGTCGCTCCTTGAAATGGTCCTCCTTGTCTCTTGGAGCAGGTGACTAAAAAAAATAAAACTGGTATAAAACATTAGACATAATAAATTAGACCATATAATTTACAATTTACTCATTCAAATATCATTAGACTAGCCTCTATAATCGCAGAGGGGGGTGGCTACTCTCGGATGACCTCCCAGAATGAGTTGGGCTTCGAAGCCCCCCAACAAACAGGTGGAATATAATGGAGGTGGCCAAAATTTGTCCACTAGGGCATCTGTCGCTCCTGCCCATCTGGCTCTATGTATGGTGATGAAGCAAATACTTGTGTATGTAGTAATTTAGTTTAATGAATATTTGATTTTAAAAAATTAAAATATAAAAAAATACAAGTAGAAAGGTTGATTCCTTACCGCATCCAATAGAACATGCCATTGTACTTTGGAAATGGATTGAATCGGCTTTCGGAGTGTATTGCCGAATCTAGTAGCTCTAGGACTAGCATCAGCACTGAATTTAAAGAAAAAACATCAGCCGTTGGCAAATCCTTGAAGTGGAAGTAGATCCACCACTGAATTTAAAGAAAAAACATCAATAAACATTGTTATGTGAATATAAATAGTAAGAATTTCCAAAAATGGTAGATTTGAAGTCTTGCCAGTACCACCCAGGGAGTGCCCTATAAATGCCTCTTCGTCGCCCTAGACTCGTCATCAATGGCTCCCTGGTGGCAATGATATGTTGTGCTCCACTCGATGGTGCCCCAGGGAAATACCTCAGCCGTTGGCAAATCCTTGAGGATGCCCCACACCTAATACGGAATTACTGTTGAAGGCTCACGTGTCAGCATCTAGTGTTCGATGATGATGCCATAAGCAAACCAGAGGAGATCATCCTGCTCCAGAGATCCAATCTCCATCTCCCTAAACATATGAAGGGCCTGTGTCAGTATCGGTAGACGGTGCCCGAATAACCTATCATGTGTGGAGCTAGTTGACAAGTCCTACCCTATAATCTCCTGATCCACCAGGCCAAATCCAAGTCCGATGATCAGGGCATACTCCTGAGGCCCTAATTGATGTAGTCTACCTTTATGTGGAATCACATCTCATCGGGGTGAGCATCCTGGAAGTGAAGCTCTTGTCTAAGCACATGAAATGCAGGATAGGCGTAAAACCACCCGGAATATTGGGGTAGCTACAGTATGTGTCCGAATGGACCTCTCTTGATGCGTTCCTCTACCCCGTGGAGCCTGACCAAGTTAATTACCTTTGCTATCCACAAATACTTGCAGTGACAACTCATAGTCTTACAGGGAGGAATAACAAGACTTTGCCGGTAAGACCACCTCCCTCTACCAGGATCCATATCTTTGGAAATATATATACAAAAAATAAATAATTAGCTAGATTGTCGTTAAATTAAACTAAGTACAATAAATAAAATAGGCTCCAAACAAATAAAATAGGCTGCAAACAATTTGTTATAGCATGAAAAAGTATTACTTAAATCCTAAACATAATATTTCACAGAAAAATCTATAATAATTTATTATTTAAAACCACTGTATAATACTTTACCCCAACCAAGTATTTTAATTTTAAAACATATTATAGTTATAACTTATTATTATTATTTTTAGTAGATAGATATTGGTGGAGTCATTATAATATTACTATTTTATTTTCTTAATATAAAGTACAATGTATTTTTATTTATAAAAAATATAAAATAAGCCAGGACAATCCTTATAATATATTAAGTATTAAAGTACATTGAATAATTAAATTCTATTATACAATGACAGTATAAACTACATTGTATAATAATAATAAATCATTGTAAAGTACAGTGATAGTTTAATTATAATAATTTTTAATTAATTTCATAATAATAATAATTTTTATTTAAGTTAATTTATTTCATTTCGAATTTAATAATAATAATAATTTATACTTAACTTAAAATCATAATAACATTTTTTTATTTAATATAAAATTTAATAAAATTAATTTTTATTTAATTTCAAATTTAGTAATATAAATTTTAATTTTAATTTAAATTGTATAATAATAATAATTAGAATAATAATGGTTTTCAGCTGAAGGTCGGATCGACCTTCCACATTATTCAAATTGATTATCCCGACGTTCGCCGGGATTTAAAATTTTATAATAATAATAATGGTTTTCACCTGAAGGTCGGACTGACCTTCAATATTATCCAGACCTTTAGATTGATTATCCTAACCTTTGGCAAGATTATCCTGACCTTCGGAGTTATTATCCCGACCTTCCACAATTTCAAGCCAAAAAGACTACTTCCCAATTCCAAACTCTATTTCCAACCTTCCCCAATCATTTATCCCACAAATATGCCTCCACATAGGTTTAACATTCCTCAATTATCAACAATTTTTTTTTTTAAATGTACAAACCGAAGCATATATGATAGTTAAACATTTCGAGTTCAAAAGCAAAAAACAAAAACATGGCAGAACAATCACACAAAACAGACTCACGCATGATCACAACACAAACCATATCAATGTTCAGAGCCATAAATATGATCATGGAGGTGAAAAATTTTTAAATGAAGCAGAGGGGACTTACCTGTAGCCGAGGAGTTGAAGGTCTAACTTTTTCCTTTTTGCAACGGTCTAACTTCTTCTTCTTCGACAACGGCACGTTAGCAGTAAACAAATTTGACAGCATCGGCGAGCTTGAACAAA
This sequence comes from Parsonsia alboflavescens, assembly GCA_028571225.1. Taxonomy (NCBI): domain Eukaryota; kingdom Viridiplantae; phylum Streptophyta; class Magnoliopsida; order Gentianales; family Apocynaceae; genus Parsonsia; species Parsonsia alboflavescens. The sequence continues at coordinate 6,009 of JAOXNR010053805.1, read as the reverse complement.
TGGGTTGTGAGAGGACTAAGGATAAATGATTCTGTATCCATTGGAATTCCCAAGCAGGTTTTAGGAAGGTCATTTGAATGAGAGAACTGGGTATCCATTGGAATTCCCTTGAGGGTTTAGGGAAGGTCGATTGAATGATTGACAAATGGGTCGTTTCCATTTGGTTAGTGATTCTCTTTGGTTTAAGTACTAATTTGGGTATACACTGAAAATCACTTTATTGAAATGATTACAATTGAACTGTCTTGAGAAATTGGGTATAATTGAAATACTCGATTCAATTTTGAGTATTTTTGAGAATTTCTACCCTTAACAACCTCAAGAGAAGAAATTTTGGTTGTCATGGAAAGCAAAAGTCTTTTGAGACCACCAAGACCTCTCAAGACTTCATTGGCAAAGAGATACATGACAAAGTTTTGTCATTACCATAAGGACTATGGTCATCTTACAGAGGATCATTATGACCTCAAATGAGAAATCGAGAGGTTGATTAAAGAAGGTCATTTGCAAGAGTTTGTGGCCAAAACTGTAGGTCCTATCAATCCACCACCTGCACCAGCTAATCAGTGACCTCCAGTCAGACAGATTAATGAATAGAGAGGAGATCCAAGCTAGCTCAGGGAGCAGATGTAGACTCACTCACAGTGCTTTTTAAGATTGGAGAATTTCTTGTTCGTAAGATTTTGGTGGACACTGGAAGCGCAGTGAATGTGTTGTACAAGAAGGCATTTGACCAAATGGGAATTGATAGAAGCTCACTATTGAGGTCGGACATAGCTTTGACTAGCTTCAATGGAAGTACAACTTATGTATAGGGAATTCTGTGAGTATTTGTTGCAGTATATGAAAACGGCAAAGGAGTTACAGAGGTCATAGATTGGTTAGTGGTTGAAAAAGAGTCATGGACCTGAAGGCTGAAATTTCCTTACTGAACTATTGTATGAGAATTCAGGTTGGAAATAGTTGGATTACTTTGGAAGGTGATAAAAAGTAGCTTTAGAATGTTACCTACCGGAAGGAGATGCAGAAACATTAGAAGCGAACTCGAAGGTCGACTTTATTGACCTACCACTACGTGATGAAAAATTCAGAATCCAAACAGCTAGCAAAAGTGAAAAAGTTTTCCTCAACCCGGAATTCCCTGAGGAATGAATGATGGTAGGGGCTTTTTCCTTTCACAGTCAAGGGAAAATTGGTTGAGCCCCTCCAAGAATATCTAAATGTCTTTGCCTGGTGACTCACTGACCTCGAAGGAATTTACAGAGAAATAGCATAACACAAAGTTGGTCTCAAACTCGAAGTCAAGATAGTCAAACAAAAGAAAAGAATCCTTGCTCAAGAAAGAAATGAAGTAACAGCTCGAGAAGTTCAAACTCTTGTCGATGCTAGGATTCCGAAAGAGGTCGTGTAACTAGAATGGTTCGCTAATCAAGTGGTCGTGCCAATAAAGGAAGGGACCTAGAGGATGTGTGTAGACTTCACTACACTCAACAAGTATTGCTAGAAGGATTCATACCCACTCCCAAGCATAAACTAGATGGTTGATTCGACAGTTAGATATCAATGGTTTTGTTTTTTGGATGCATACAGGGGATACCAATAGATCTCAATGGCATTGGAGGGCATGGAAAAAATCTCATTCGTAACTGATTTTGGGACCTACTGCTACACCAAAATGCCCTTTGGTTTGAAGAATGCTGTGGCCGATTTCATGCATAAGGCCTTCAAGAAATAGTTTGGTAGAAACATTGAGGTCTATATCGACGACATAGTAACCAAATCAAAGACCTCAGATGACTTTATTGAATATATAAGAGAGACCTTTCAAACACAGAAAGTTGCCCACATGAAACTTAAGTCTGAGAAATGCACTTTTGGAGTCTTAGCAGGAAAGTTTCTGGACTTTGTGATATCAGAAAGAGGCATCGATGCAAATCCAGACATGACTAAAGGTCTCATGGATATGGAACCTCCTAGGAAAATCGAAGGAAGTCCAGAGCTTAACAGGGAAGATGTTTGCATTAAGTTATTTCATCAGTAAGATGGCTGACGAAGGAGAGAAGTTCTTCAATGTATTAAAGAAACCAGATGGATTCCAGTGGTAGGAGGACTATCAAACCTCATTTTTGAAGCTAAAGGAATTCCTGGGAAAGCCTCCACAGCTCGTCTCACCAAGACATGGAGAAGAACTTCCAATGTACCTCACTGTAATCGAGAAGGCTGTTAGCTTGATACTTTTAGTAGGAAGGTCAGGCTTACAATTCCTTCTTTATTATGTAAGTAGATTACTGTGAGGTCTAGAAGTTAGATATCCAGACCTCAAAAAATTTTTGTACCTCATTATCATTACATCAAGGAAACTTAAGCCCTACTTTGAAGCTTACCTAGTTAGAGTATTAACCAAGCTACCTCTAAAGCAAGCATTGGCAAAGCCCGAGCTATTAGGTAAAACAATGAAGTGGTCACTTGAGTTCACAGGTTATCAAATTGATTTTGAGTAAAGAAAAGCCATTAAGGCTCAAGCTCTCTCAGACTTCATGGAAGAATGTACAAGAATTCCATTGGAGCTTGTTGAAACTTGTGAAACTAATGTGTAGACCATGTACATGGATTGTTCCAACGAGAAAGAAAATTGAGGTGTGGGAATAATATTGATTAGCCTTAAGGGAGTGAGAATCCATTATTTTGTGAAATATAACATCCCAACCTCCAATAATAAATCCGAGTATGAAGCTCTCTTGGCAGGTCTAAGACTCATACGAGCTTTAAAAGTGCAAAAATTGCACTAAAAAACTGATTCACAAGTCATAGCTAGCTAGGTCACAGGAGCCTATGAGGTTGGGGAAGAAAATATGATTAAATATCTCAAACAAGTAAGAGATATCACATCAAAATTGGAATACTTCTTTATTGAACAAATCCCTAGAGAGCAAAATACGAAAGTCGATGAACTATCTAAAGTTTACCAAGAGCTCACAAGCACCAAAGCTGGGCTCTTGGTCGAACAGTTGCATTCTCAAAGCATAAATCAAGAGGAGAGTTTAGCCATCGAAGACCAATCAGACTAGAGATATCTCATCTACAAATTCCTCAAAGATGGCGAGGTCCCAGAAGATGTAAAAGAATCTCGGCAAATCTGAAAATGGGCACCTCACTATGTTTTGATAGGCGATGATGAGGTATATAGGAGGTCGTACACTTGGCCAATACTCAAGTGCTTTAGCAAAGCTGAAGGAGAGTATGTCATTGAAGTGGTACATAATGGAATATGTGGATCACACGTCGGAGTAAAAATAATGGCACAAAAAATATTGAGGAATGGTCATTATTGGCCTTCCATGCTATCAGACACCGAGAGAATCATTAAAAAATGGACAAGCTGACAACTACAAGGAAATTGGTCCCATGTCCAACGGGGTATCAATCTATCAATGCTTCAGTTCCTTTTTAATAGTTGAGGAATCGACATCTTAGGACCTTTCCTTAAAGGAGTGGGGGGTTTTAAGTTCTTAATAGTAGCCGTGGAATACTTTACGAGATGGTTTAAAGCAAAGCCTATGACCATAATTTCCTCACCGAAAGTACAATCCTTTGTCTGGAGGAATATTGTTTGCAGATTTATAATTCCATGAGCTATCAATTTGGATAATGGAAGATAATTTGTAGGTGATCCATTCAAGACTTTTTGTGAGAATCTAAACACAAAACAAAGGGTCATTGTAGTAGCTCATCCACAAGTAAATGGACTCGCAGAAGTTACAAACAAGACAATATTACAAGGTCTCAAGAAAAGGCAAGCTTGAGAAGGAAGGTCAGAAACCTTCCTGGCTAGAAAAAATTCCGAGTATACTGTGGGCTTACAGGACTACCCTAAGAAAGGCAATTGAAGAAACACCTTTTAGTCTGTGTTTTGGAGCAGTACTACCAGTGGAGGTTGGAATGCAATCTTTGATGTGGTTTCCTTATAGGGTGAAGGTTAACATTCATGCAATAAGAAACCAAATCAAAGTGTAAGAAGAGGACTCTTCAAAAGTTAATTTTTTGGGAGATTAAGTTTACCTTTGTAGATTAAACCACAACAACCAACTTCTTGATTTGTATGGACAACTCAATACCTCACCCAAAGTGATTGAGAGCCCAAGGAGAAATGACTAAGAACCCTAGGTAGAAGTTCTAAGAACACTCTCAAGAAGATCAAGTTTGATCTTGGTGTGGAAAGTTTCCAAAGTAAATTTCTATTTGTTTAAAATCTAAATTCTCTAATGGCTGAAACTAAGATTCTATTTAAACCCTAAGCTAACTTAACAAAATGTTGAAGTGAAATGGCTGCAAAGTTACAAGAAGAAAATTTGAGAAATCGCTGCGTTTTGGCTAAACGAGTGCTCAGGAACTGTCACTGTTTGGTGCCTGCTTGGAAGATTGTAGCATCGGATGTGTTCTGGAACTGTCTAGCATCGGCTTGGAAGGGATCAGGTGCCGGATGCCCTATTTTCCAGCCTTGCTTCTTCTTCTTTCACTCCTTGTTCCATGCTTTGTTTTACCTTCAATTTTGTACTCTTTCGGGACTTGAACTAGGGTCTTTAGGCACATTTCCAAGCCCCCCATCTTCCCAATTGTCTCTTCAATTTGGTCTTCATCTTCTAGCTTAACTTCATGGAACATGGCATCATCTTCTAGTTGACCTTCTTTGATGTGCATAAATGCCAACATTGCTACTTTCATCTTCAAGGTTTCTTATACTTGAAGTACAAGTCTTTATATGCATGAATTACGTTCTTCATCTTGTAACGCTTCAGTCCATTCATTGAATCTCCCCTTGAAGCTCCATCTTCTTTAGAATTGAACTTGAATCTTCTCATCTCCTCATTTGGTAGCTTCCATGAGTTCTCCAATATTTTGTTAGCTCCTGGATATCCATCATTCCTCCTCACCTCAATGGGATACGCCATCAAATCTTTAAGGCCTTCATAGAAAAGAGAATAATCACTAACATGGCTCGAAGAATCAAAAGAATACTTACTAAGTAACCTCAAGTCATCCTTCATGGAAGTTAGAAGTTGATAATGCCTCACCATACTTTTCTTTGAAGGTGGTGGTTTATCTTTGATAGATATGAATTCCTTCTCACCTTCAAGAAGTTCATTAGAAGAAACAACATCGACAAGGAATAGTAGCCATTTAGAACAACCAAGAAACCCATTTCTACCATTCAAAGTATATGACAATAAGGCATTAAATCCCATTGGTCTATGACCCTATAATGCATGATATATAGGTTCTCTAAACCTTGAATTCATGTTCTTTAAATTTAAGAAACAATAACTTAACATAACATTTACATGCCTTCCATCTAAAAAATCAAACATATGTGTGAAATGAGTAAGAAAATAGCCTTCACATATGCTAGAAGTCATTAATTCATCAAGATGAACATCAATATTCTCTTTCAAAAACTGGGGATATTTCAAAAATTTCCAAAATCTCAACATATCTCTATTCTTGGCACAAAACTCAAACCGTAGCATCATATAGTTCCACAAATCCTGCCAAATAGAGATCAAACTCATAGTCATCACATTTTTTTCTTCAACATTACGCCTTTCAACATCACTAAAGATCAAATTCTCATCATTAAGCCTTTCAACATTAAGCCTTCTTTGGAAAAGGTCTTGCTAAGATTCCTTTTAGGGTATGGATCAACTTGGATTTGATCTACATGAAGTAATGTTGGATTAGATCTTTTGTATTTAGTAATGCTATAGAGTGTAGTGCACTGTTAAGTCTCTAACAGTCACAGTTAATGGTTAAGTATTTAAAAAAATAAAATCTTCAATAAAAAATTATTTTTTGTAAATACATTTTATATATTATACCCTAAAAGGTTAAACTAAACCCTAGGGGCATTGGATCAAATCTATTATTATTTTTTTAAAATAAAAACAAGTTAATTGGTCACTTTGATTGTTAGAGACTTAATAATGCCCTCCACTCTATAGCCTTTTTTTGCTT
>JAOXNR010053804.1:0-13566 GCA_028571225.1 Parsonsia alboflavescens | reverse complement strand
TTAAAATTTAATAATAACAATAATAATAATAATAATAATATAAAAAAAAATAATGAGCAACCTTCCATATATTATCCCAATCTTCCATAGATTATACCGACTTTCTATAGATTATCCCAACCTCCAGTGATATTTAAAGTTTTATAATAATAATAATAATAAAATAATAATGACCAACCTTCCATAGATTATACCAACCTTCTATAGATTATCTTAACCTTCAATGATATTTTAAATTTTATAATAATAATTGCCGACCTTCCATAAATTATCCTAACCTTCCATAGATTATCCTGACCTTCTATAAATTATCCCGACCTTCCACAGTTTCAACCCAAAAAGTCTAATGCCAACCTTTCCGAATTGTTTATCCCACAAATATGCCTCCAAATAGACTAAACATTCCTCAATTATCAACAACATTTTTAAAAAAAGGAAAAGAAATACAAACCGAAGCAAAAAAACAACAAGATGATAGTTAAAATTTCCAGTTCAAAAGTTAAAAAACAAGAAGATGATAGAAATGAAGTAAAGGGGAACAATCAAAATACAACCATTTACATAATCAAAAAGATAAAAAACCTTTTAAATGATGCAAAGGGAACTTACCTTTAACCGAGGAGGTGACGTTCTAACTTTTTCTTTTTTGAGCAGACTAGCTTCTTCTTCTTCGACAACGGCAAGCTAGCGGTAAACAATTTCTACGGCACTGGCAAGCTTAAACACATGGGTTGTGAGAGGACTAAGATAAGGATAGCCGATTGGGTTTTCTTATTGTGGGAAGGTCGTTTGAATGAGGGTTTGGAGAAGGTCGAGTGAATGAGTTCTCAAGAAACTCGTTGGAATTCCTATTGAATTTAGAGAGATCAATTGAATGAGGGCAAATGAATTTTTTCCATTTGATCAACGATTCTCTTCATGCAAATTGGGTGTCCATATCAACTTGAGTATACAGTGAAATTCATTAATTGAAATCAGATATAATTGAAATGTTTTGAAAAAATTGAGCATAATTGAAATACCTAATTTAATTTTGGGTAATTTTGAGAACTTGCACGTTGGAATTGGATTGGTTTGAATTTGATCTCATCATCGTCATTTTCCCTTTAGGCGTCCAACCAACCTCGGCTCATCCTCACTGACATTTGGGTCTAACGACATCACAGAGGTGAAGAGATTCATCAATCACAATCAATAAACCTGGTACTCACGTCTGTTGTCTTCATTTAACTGTGTTTCTTCTCTGCTTGCACTTTGATTTTACTCGGAGTGTTACCCGGCACTATTCTTTTGCGCAGGAACTTGGGAAACTGGAACCAGAGTCTCAAAAGAGCACTATACTTCGAATCAAATTCAGATTCGTCATTCGAGTTGCATCCGAGGAATAGGTTTGATTCTAACCCATTACAAACTTCATTCATTTATTGTAAATATAGTGCATAAGTGATGGAGAATAATAAAAGTTGGTGAAGGTTTTTGCAAGAAAAATTGCGGTAAGGCAATTATAGGAGCCTTTTCATGTTCTTCATAAGCTTCCTCTTGGTGATAGTCCTTATATCAGAGCCAAATGTTTCAGGCATGTATATTTTAAAAGCTGGATAATTTGTTTTTCTTAGGTTCACAGAGTATCTTCATAGTATTAGGCTGTTTCTCTATTTAGTTTGATTTTTAGGTTCTTGAAAGGATTCATATTTATAGCTCTCATTCATATGTGTCAGCAAACATTGGTTTTGAATTCTTTGAATATATATATATATATATATGTATATAAGATTTCTATTATGTGGACCAAACTGTGTGCTCATTGTGTGTACTTGAAGGAAAAATAGCAAAAATCTTCTGTAACATTGTGTTTTTTCAATCTATCTACCTCACGGTATCACAACTTTCTCTTTATAAATTGAAAAGACACAACGTCGCAGAAGATTTAAACTATTTTTCCTTCAAGTGCACACGAGGAGCATACGGTTGGTGCACATAATAGAAATCCTATATATATATATATGTGTGTATGTATATTACTGTGGGATTATTGTTTTATTTGGTTAAAGCGAAGGGTTATTTCCTTCTTTTTAATTTTTCCTTTGTTTCTATTTTTTCTTCCTTTGATAGGGACCATGATGAAAATGTTTATTTGGATTTTATTCCTAGTGAAGTAGTACTTAGTGGATGTTATGAATCATTTTGCCCTTTTGGTCCTGTGACTGGTGTCCTTTGGCCTAATCTTCTTTTTTGCATTAAATTATTTTTTAGTAGGCTGCTTCAGCGAATTAAGAATCTTCCAATCCTTTTAGGTTTATACATTCTGGATTGCATTGGTTCTTCTACGTTACTAATTTCCGACTTATACAAAGATTTCCTTTGTCCTGCATATGCATTGGCTCATTTCTGAATCACTTTCTGTAATAACGTTTTGTCCCTTTTCTTTGGGATTGAAACTTTAATTTCCTTCTTTAAGATTCAGATTCTGTAATATAGTAATAGAGCAGTAATTATATTGTGATTAAAATTGTCCAAATGGGTATTACATCAAATAAAGAGATTAGCTGTACTTAATTTATGGGCAATAGGAAAAACAGTAACAAATTGATTAAGCACATAGTATAGCACCATGTAAAAATATTTGATCCAATATATTATGTATAAACAAATGCATAAATAGGCTGCCCATGTATGATTGTGTTTCCCCTAAAGCGAAGAGTAGAGGAACACAATTGTTCTTTTATAGTTGATTGATAGCTCTTTAGGTGCTGCTGCTGAATTAAAAATGTTTTGGTTTTTATTTCGGTGCCATATGTCTTATAAGAATTTAGGCTAATACTTTCTATATAACGTTCTGTTCAATGTTTTAATTTCTTTGATTTTTTTCCCCTTACTAATGCTTCAGATCTTCTAATACTGCTTCTTCTTTAACTTGGACATTGTTTTAAACTTTCATAAGAAGTTGATGATGATATATTTAATTCAAAGCACCTATTTTGTTTGTTACCTGAACCTATATAAGTCTACGGCATGGGTCTTGCCTATGATAATAGGCTATGTTGTAAGATAGCATATTATCATAGCTGCCAAAATGATTTATCTTTCTTCTCTAAAACTTGCAATGCATAGCTGAAGCATCTGTGCACAGCTTCTTGCTCTTGGGAAAATTACATACACAAATTGTGCATTTTCATGCAGCGGTTTGATCCTGTTGAGAACTTTAAGCTGGTGAAGTTAGTTTTTGCTAGTTTCCTGGTAGAGGAGAAATTTCTGGTCCAGTTTTGCAAGTATTTATTGATATGTTTTTACTCGTTTCGAATTAATTTCCTGTTGCTTGAATTTTTCTGAGTTGGAAGTTGGAAGGTTTTGTACCGTTATTTGTTAAAAATTGCACTACTTTGATATGGGTTGTTGTCAATCCTTTGTTACTGATTCATGTCTGGTAGAAAGGAAATGAATTAGAAAAAAATTGACTAATTTGAACTTTGATGCAGTATTTCGTTGTTTTCATTTCTGATTTTTTTCTCCCTTTATGAGTTTATCTTGATTCTGTGTAGAATTATTTCTTCATTTATGAGTTCTTGTGATTTTTGTTGCTTGAGGACCTCTAATTTGATTGATGTTTACCTAACCAGAGTAAGTATTTTATTGTCTAGCCAAGGGAAACTTTAAACAGAGCACAATGAAGTGGACACGAACAGGAAAGAAGTACCTTTCCTTTTAGTCTTGATGAAATGTTTTGGAAACTTAAACATTCAAAATGATGCCGGGTAAAACCTCTCAAATCTCAGGGTATAATTTCAAGCATAGAAATTTCTTTTGATCTATGTGTGTTGGGCAGGGCTGAAACAAAGAAAACATAAGTGATCCTAGTTGAGTACTGAGACATTACTACTATTATTCTGATATTAAGTTATTTCAAATTTTCAATCAATGGACTTGGATCTGTCGTTGACTTGAGTTTTCGACATAGATCAAACCTTGTTTCATGTTGTTCTCCTCTTATTTTCCATGGTTTTTATCTGCAATTACATAATTAAAAAAGAAAAAGATCAAATGACTTTGATATGTAAGAATTAGGCTTCATGAATTTAAATCAATATAGGAAAACAACAGAAGACAAGGTCTTGGAGAAGCAATGTTGAAGGCAGCTATCGAGAAATGTAGAACAAGAAGCATTCAGTGGATATCACCTCATGTTGATCGAGAAAAAATACACAAAAGTAGAAATTTAGTACCTGGATTAGTTTTTATGGGTTCCATCTAAAAAGGACAAAGAAAGTATCTTTGCAGCTGCCTGAGCTAACAGAGTTACTAACCTGAACTTTTAACTATGCTGCCTTAGTTAAACTTAAAAGAATGATTCTTGGACTCTTAGCAACTAATTCTAACATTCGACACAGGCTGAAACCCAAAAAGCACTACCAATGCTTGTACTTTTAGTTTGCAACTCAAGTAACACTGCAGCAAAAATTTTTTTTAATAATTACCTAATTATCTTTATTTCATACGTGATTTCGTTGGCATTTAATTAATTACCAACAAATTTTATTTTAATGGCAATTTTAAAAAATTGCCCCCGAAAGTACTGAATGATTAATAGAGAGAGAAAAAAAAGTGATATTGATTTTTTTTTTTTTTGGAAAAAAGGGAGAGAACAAACGAGAGAGGCAAGGAGATGAACTCTTTCTCCTCAGATCCTTTCAAATCTTTGAGTTCAAAGATTTACTTCGGGAATCAATTGTCAGACTTCCGAAATTTAGATCCACTCCTCTCATCAGCTACATCAATGTAAATCGCCAAGGTGTAATTCGCATTGAAATATTTGAAATCTAATTCGAGAATCTAAGGTTTTGTTGTACAAGAAGGTAATGCTTGAGAAATTTGATTTCATTGCTTAAGGTAATGTTAGAATTTAAGTATTTTTTAAGCAAGAATTTTGGAGGATGTAGGTTTTAATGAAGGTCATGGCGGTTAGGTCAGTATTATAATTTGTTAACTTATTTAGGTTTTAATGGAGGTTGTATTTGTGAATTATGCCTTAGTTTTATTCGTCAAAATCCAAATTTACTGATGTTGATCAAGATGGTTGCTTATAATAAGATGCTTTTATTTGATCCCTGGTTTTCTTATGGCTGTAGAACTGGTATGGTTTCTCCAAAACTGTAGCAGAAAGTGAAAGATTTTGAGTTAGCAAAGCAAAGTGGTCTGGATGTGAACTATGTGTCCCTCCCTTGTGTTGGGTCCAATGCTTCAGAATGCAACAAATTCTAGTAGTACGGTTCTCATGGAGCTGGATAAAGGTATTTATCAGTTCCATGCCACCTGAGAAAATTTCTTCTATGACAGGAGATTTTTTCATTGTTTACTTCCTTTTACATTTCTGTTTCCATTCAGTTCATGGCAAGTCTGTGTTTTGTGCTCTGCGTTCATGCTTGTGTTGAGTAATTTTCTAACTATAATAAACCATATAAAATTTCAGAGAAGAAAAAGCTTTAGTTCCCTGGAATAAATAGAGAACGCCCCCAGCAGCATAAAGTGGGGGAAAAAAATTGAACCAACTAAATTAAAAGGTAGTTAACACTGTTTTAAGATGACTCTCGATTATTGTGCTCTGGAGTTAAACTACTTATCATAAATATTTGTACCTGTAAAGTGGTAGTAATCTTCTTGCTTTTGCAAATGTTCTGTCTTTTGGCACTTGGATGAATATATATTTTGCACCCTCTAATTTTACTGGTTGAAATAACAGAAGTAAAAGAACTAAAAGAGTAAGGCTTTTCTTTCAGTCAGCTATAGACTCGTGGATATTTGCTTATAAAAGAAACTTTGCTATATCCTCTTATGTAGAAAACTTATAAAGCGTGAACAGCTATGAAGTTGTCTCCTTAGCTTGTTTATGTGGAAGAAACATAAAGAAGTGTCTTTACTTGTTGAAAATCTTTGCAATACAATACAATATCTTTAGTGTGAAAATGAAGATACTAAACATCAAACTGCACAGCCTTACATACCATTCTGTAATTGGGTTCAATATGGGCTTTAGAATCATATGATAAAGCTTTAGTAACAGCTGAAATATGAGATGTGGACTTTCTAGGAATCCAGCAGGAGCCAGAGTACGTCGTTCAGTGTATTTTCTAAGGGCAACTTTTCTTAGAATACTTGTATACTGTATTGACTGTTAGTGGCAGAGGATTACTATCCCCATGATTGAAATAAGGTGTTGTGTCTCAGGGATTTCAAGAAAATTAGCAGATAGTATCTGCACAAGGCTTTAAAAGAATGAAAGAATGAAAAGAATGGTTGATATGGGTAGAAAGTTTACTACAGCTCTGCTGCATGTTTTACTATTTTCTTTGTGAGATTAAAATATCAGGGCTTGATGATATCTATTGATAAACCCTTCCCTCCTCCTGGAGCAGTCTGTTTCATGATGATAACGTGATAGACTGCATTCATGAACAACTTTTGAAAACATTTCCTAGCTATTTCATAATTTATTTGTATTCCATTGTTGCTCTTCTTGACATGTGTATTCTGCACAGTTGATCGGAAGGACCAGAAAGGTCTGGAGAATCTGAGGGCTGAGAGGCAAGCTAAGGTTGATGAACTCAAGGAGAAGACGAATTACTATAGCAGCTCATTCAGGTGATGTGATGAGGCTACTTGTGTTTGATGCATACTTGATGTTCCATTCAAATTTGTGAAGTTAGTTAAGTGTTGCATTTAGTCTTTGTTTTCCTGCTTGTATAGTCTGCCAATCCATGGTTAATCAGATACAATTTGCTACTTGCTAGGCCCTAATACAAAGTCTCTGATTTTGGCATGAATTTGGCTTTGTTTTCCAATTTTCTTTTCCCCTTTTTATTGTTTTTAACAACTGGAAATATTCCAACTGTGCACAATGATTCCAGTAGTTTCAGTTCCATAGAATGCCCACTTACTCCTAGTCCCCCTCTGGTTTCAAAGTTTATTGATTTCTTAAGATGGGAAGTTCTGATTATCATGTTATTATTATCATGTTATTCATTTAGGAATTTGCAATCGTCATTTATTTTTTCACTCTGTCTATTCATGTCCATAATGAATGCCACACTCAAACCTCAAGTCAATTTGTAGTCTGGGTTAGTGCCTGGCCAGAATAAATTCTGAGTCTTCAATGTTTCATGTCATGACATCTGTTGTGATTTAGCTGTCTGATGTTTCATAGGGGTTTTTTCAGGTGCCAGTGGCTTGTGCTGTTGGTAGTTCATTCGAGATTAAAGAGTGAGTTCTTAAGCCGGCTTTAGCTCAAGTGAGAAATCTGAGTTTAAAAGGATCAATTTGACCTTTGAATGCGGGCTATGTTCTCTTAGCTCCTTCTGTTTAATACTAGAGAATAATCTAAACGATCCCTTCGTTCATTTATTGTATTCAAATGTTTTGCTTCATTTTCTCTAAATTCATCTGAGACTACTAACTGCTGCAGATACTCATTCACCACATGGGTTCTTTTGAAGTTTGTGTTTCTGGCCAGGATGTCCTACTTTGAGCATTTTTGAGCTCATCTGTCTTTGGCTGAAAACAGGAATAAAGGTACTTGGCTAAATGCAGATGTTAAAAAGCTTCTGTGGGGAGTTATGTCTAGAGAAAAGGTACATTATCGATTATCCTCTCAAGTCTCAGTGGCCTCTAATAGAGTTGAAGCAGTGGATAATGGATAGGATATTCTGTAACCGAAGTAGGTCTATTGATCTTAACGTAGCTCTAATCTTCTTTTATTTGTTCAAGTTTTCTATTCATGCTTATTAAGCAGGAAATTACCTTTTTTGCATTGTTTTTCTGTATATTTCTCATATGTTGTTATGATAATCAATCTTAGCCTCAAATTCCAAGTCTTTCAGAAACATGAGCCTCAGCGTGTAATTTTTTATTTTCCCTTTGTTACCGAATACCCCAGTATTGCAGGCTCTGGTATCCGGGGATGAATGCATTCCCTGTAATGCCAATCACACAAGACTTTCTCAAGATTATGCATCAAGATAGCATTAGTAATGACATATGCAATTCACTTGATGTTCTTGAAAGTCCAAATTCAGATGCTTTGTTTTTTTTTTCCTTTCCTCTTGTTCTTTTAATCAAGTTATAGCCATTAAACCAATGTAGATTTTCCTTTCGTTTTTCTTGTCCACCATGGGATGGAAATTCAATCATTTCAAAATTTATTCTGTTCCTCGTCATCATTATTTCTTTTTCCTTGTTACTAATGTTTCTTATCTAATGATGGCAGATAAAAAGCTGGCAGTGATAAAGGTCATGCACCAGAATCGCATAGAAATTGTTCCAAAGACTTAAAGGCAGTCCCCGCACCTGATGCGAATGCTGAGCTGCCAGCATCCATACAGGTATTCCCGAGTCAGTAAAGTTTACATTGACATACTAACATGAGGATTTATAACTTTTATCCTTTAAATTTGGCCCTTAGATAGTCTTTATATATGCATATGCCGGCGCATGTTAATTCTTGTTTTCTGCTATTCAGAAAACGAAGAATAGTAGATGGCTTTTCTTAATCCTTGTTTCCTCCTGACTTTATGTGGAGGAAATTCTGATGCTGGTAGTTTCTTTCACTTGTTGTCAATATGGTCTCCCTTCCCTCGGATGGTCAGAGAATTGCTTTGCTTGCTTGATTTGTATTTGGAAGCTCTTATAGTTGTCAAACTTGTGAATTCCTAATGTAAAATGCTATAGGAGTACAAAGTTTAAACCATTGAATGTGATGAATTCTTGTTGCTTGTAGGCAGTACGAACATCGTAAATTCAGTGATTTTGGTGTTAATTTCTGCTGAATTGCTTTTTCAGAAAATTTCTAAATCACTTGTGGACCATTACACATGGAATTCTGTTTGAATGGCCTTTTAATTGATCCAAGTAAACCATGTCCTTTGTACACCAGCTCTTAATATGTTCCTATAGCAACCTTCTCGCTCAACTCTTCGTTTTGGCAGTTTTGTTGCTTGGGCAACTGAACCATGGTAGTAATTTTAGTCTTGCTTTATATAACCAAAGCATTTCCTCATTAGTGTTTTCCATACTACTGCAGGAAGCAGGAGCTAATGTTTAACTCCTTATTTTCTTCTGCAGCAGGTTTAATAAGGTTTTGGGGCTCCTGCTCAATTGACCATATTTTATGGGGAGCTGTGAATGTCTTTGATGATATCACTCCTGAGAAGGTGTTGTCTCTTTCTCTCAATGAGGACTACGGTTTATATGTGAAATGTTTATTTAGAACTTGACTAGGTCTCTGCTTTCCCCAGAAGTTTAATTTGTTTTTTTTCTGTTTTATCAGGCTCAAGCTATGAAGCTTTTGGCTGATAATGGCTGCATTTTTATAAATGTGGCACAACCTCGACTTCCACACTTGCCCCGGGAGATGCTGCCTTTGGGAATCAAGTCACAGTTACACCATCTAGCTCTGTACTTTCAAGCCCTACTCTACTTTTGTCTTTTGTTTCGTCACCTCCCCTTACCTGATTCTTAGGAGGATGAATGCAAGAGTATGGCAGGATTTTCTTTGCATAAGTAGATGTAAATTTTGCTTTGATTTCTCAAGATAGTACCTACAATGTCTTACTCAATTGAAACCCTTCGTATTTATTAAGTTAGGAATTTGGCTGGTCTCATAGTCATTGCTTTTTATTGATATTGGATCAATTGACATATGAGCTTGTTATTTTTTAATTAAGAAAGATAGGATTAGTTTTATTACCCCATATGACATGAATATGAGCATCACAGCCCACCAAAGCCAAAAGAATACCAGTGTGAGACGCGCTAAAAAATACAGCAATTTTTTTTTTTTTAATTTAAATTTTTTTTAAAAAATAATACTTCCTTTTCTTTTCGGGAGACCTAAAGGAGATAATTTTAGGATCCAAAAAACAATAAAACATCAAAGCAAACTAACACATAAGGAAGTTAGGTACCTACAGTTTAGTATCCAAGTCTTAGCATTAATTACCTTACTCAATGATACAATTCTTTTCCATTAATAACTGTAACCTAATTAGAATGGAATTATTTCATTTCAAAAGAAAGGTGCATGATATTGTGGATATATAATAATACAACTAGAAGAACAAATATATAAATGCTTTAAGATCTGAAGCATCCCTTAGGAGATCATTGCATAGACATTACAAAGTTATACATGTGAAACATATACATCGATCCAATGTATTCTGATCAGTATTTTGGACAGGCAGAATATACCTCTAGCAGAAATGCCTTTTTATCTATACTTTACTGTTGTGTGGAGAATAGGTTATCAGACGAATATAATGCAAATCCATTCTTTTTTTTCCCCCTTTGGTTACCGATGCCCAAACATCAATCTTTACCTTAGTTCCTTAATTTCCCATGCTACAATTTCCTGAAAGGTTCAGAGTCTATAGAGCAATCTTTCATTTCATAACACCATCAAAGGCTTTTTAATCCTTCTGAAGTATATGAGTTCATGCTGCAGACCGTAAACAGAGTACCAGGTTAACATAGCAGTACGATTTGAGATCAATACCAGGTTAACATAGCAGACCGTAAACAGAATACGAGGTTAACAAGTATAATTTGAGATCAATTATAAGATTCTACCTGAGTAGCAATGACAATGATTGGATCGTAGAGAAAAAATTGGCAGACTTAGGCTCATTGCAGGTATCAGACTAGTATTAATTTGCATCAGGTCTGTCCAAAACCAAATAGATTTTATGGAAAAACTAATCTAACTTGAACAGAAATGAACCAAAGAAGAAAACATAGAAAGGTAGCAGAGGGGTATAATTATTGAAATTTAGCCTTGAATTATATAATTGGCACAAAAAAAATATAAACCTTAAATAGATAGGACCAAGACGATTATATTATACCTGTGCAATTCTGAGCTTTTGTAGTATTCTGCAAAGTTAATACACCTGGAGCTGCCTGCTTCTTGCACTGAAGACGCTTTCAACATCCATGTTGAAGGATTATAAGCATCTTTAATTTTCTCTACTCCACTGTAGTGATGAGAGGTGAAAAAACAGTAAGTAGCCTGATTCATATCTCTGAATGATCATTCAAATGTTTAGAGAACTTTGCGGTAACAACAACTACAAACTTAGAGAAAAAAATAGGCAGTTGTTATCTGGCTGTGATGTATTTAGCATGAGATGGTATAACTGAAATTCACACGTATCATTCTCTTACAACAGTCATGGCCTTAATCAAATAGTGCACAGAAGCATTTTGAAATGTCAAAAGAGAATAATTTCATACTCTGATTTGATTAAATCCCAAATGCTCCATTGTTCTAATAATTTATGAACACATCAGGCCGTCTTGCAGACACTTATATTCACAAAACGAGTAAATCCCCTATAATTCCAGCACAGAACAAAGTTTGGAATTTTAGCCCATTTTTTTTTTGTCTGATAGGACGTTTAATTAATCCAGAAAAATAAATATACTGAAGCAGAACAAGAAGAAAACGGAAAGGAGACAAACCAAGAAACAGCAACAAGGGATGTAAGTGTAGCAGTAAGAATTGCCTTTAGGCAAACAGATAGGCAAATATAGCAGAAGCAAGAAGTCAAGTGACAACTGCAGCCATAGTCAGAACTCCAAGTTCTATCATCATCCTACTTGACATTAACCAATGAATTGGGAAAAGAATAAATGTATCATCATTGCAGTAAATTCTGAACATAAGCCACATATATTAAGTAAAATCCCACAAGACCACTTCCACTTTGTTGTAGTGACCCAAAGCATGCAGTAAAGAGAGTCAGGATGCTTCTGAAGTACTTAAAAAGGATAGTTAAATGAAAGATGAGTTGAATTCTGAAAAACTTTGACATCCATTGATAAAATAATTCATAGATTTTCTACAATATTTGAATCATCATCTTGTAGACATCTTTTCCAAAAGAAATGATGATCCCAAACTTGCCTATCTATCCTATTTGGAACTAGAAAGAAAATGAAAAAAAATGAAAAGATAGAAAATGTGGTAAAAAATAAAAAGATATACGCTCTCAAATAACATAACAAGTTAATTAAGGTTATGTTCATCAAAAACATCGTAGCCAGAGAACTGGACTCCTCCCAGACAGCACCAACAGCAATGGTGTCATGTGAATATCTACCATCGATCCATCCATGAGGGCTCGACACGATAGAATCCCCGATGGCACAAATGAGGACTAATCCAAAAACCTTGAGTGCATCAGAATCTCTCAAATGATAATTAGGATTTAATCGTAGAAAAAGTAGGAAGAGAAATATCTGCATGAAAACGAACTCGAAATAATGAGCTACAAGCTAAATAAAAGAAAGAAATGACAAAAATTTAAAATGAAAAATATTTGAAGAAATTAGAAATACCTGGCACAAAAATGTAGCAGCAACAGATATAAGCATCACTCTTCTTCTTCTAATCCAATGTCGCAAGAGGAGAAAAACAAAAAGGGATACTAATATGAAACCTATCCCGCTAACTACTAATGGAGCTAAAAATGTTTCTATTCCGCTTGTGTGAAGGGAGCCTAGGAGTAGGGGCCCAAAATACGTAAGGATATTGGTACCGGAGAACTGTGGGAGTACCTTAGACATGCAATTAATCACAAGTCTTGGAGTTTGACTACCACAAACTAACTGTTTGCCATTTCTAAAACCTTTCCTAGGGTTGGCAGTAAAGTGTTGTGAGGTTTCTGGGATAAAAAATGAGACAAAAAACAAACAAAAAACTGATAGGTATGGAATCCCAAGAGAAATCTTCCAAACCCACCTAGAAAAAGGTGAAACAATGTAATTTACCAACATAGCTAAATTTTTCCCACCTAACAAAGAGTACTTGTAACATAAATGTAAAGACTCTTGCTGATCAGGTGGACCTATTTCAGACAGGATAGTAGGAATAACCTGAAAATTGGATAAAAGAAAAAAATATGCTTTCCTTTATAATATTTCAAATGCAAAATGTTTCAAGAATTTAGAAGAAACATAAAGAAAGGAAATATTAGATATGGCAAAATACCTGATATAAAAGTCCTATCGATGACCCGATAAGGATCATCCCAATAATCTGCATATCTTGGGATGGTAACCAAACGACGCAACTGGTCCCACTAAATAATAGCCCAATTGCACTCCATAAGACTAACTTTCTGCCCAAGGTGTAGCAGCATAACAATGCCATCCATATAGAAATGGAGCCCGACAATGTAATTGAAGAAGTGAATGCAAGTACAGCAAAGTTGAAAAATGGACAGAAGTCATTTGTCTTTGCATGTACATTCTCCAGGTAAATGTTATGAGCAAACTTACCTAGAAAACTAGGCATACTCACGACCCCTCCTGAAAAGAGAAGTATAAAAATGTAAATGTTTGACTAACTTAATGTATGTTCTATAATGAATTGCATATCACAACAAAAACACATCATTCAAGGGGCATACATGCATATATATATATATATATATATTTATATGTGTAAGAATCTAATGATAACAGTTTGACAATAAACCTATAGGTAATATAAAATATAAATGATCTCAAAACATATAA
>JAOXNR010053803.1:0-13567 GCA_028571225.1 Parsonsia alboflavescens | reverse complement strand
TCTTATAATTAATTTGGACTTAGGTCCATAAGATTAATTATTGTTGGGCTTGAATAAAATAATGAAGTGGATATTTAATTTTATTAGTCTGATAATTAATTTGGACTTAGGTCCATGAGATTAATTATTTGATGGCTCAGAATAAAAATAAATATTGGGCTCTTAATTAAAGGGTCAGAATAATTATGTTCGATCCATGATCTAATGAATAATTAATAGACATTTAATTAAATAAAAGGGTTGGGCTGTTGGGCTCTTGGCCCATAGAAAAGCCATATTTCTAATATAGTTAGTTTAAAGGATTATTTATAAATCCTATAATAATTAGAATAGTGGAATAATTCTAAAAACATAGAAAATTAGAACTGACGTAATTTTTCTCTTTACAGAAAAATTACAGAATGTTTGTTGTTTCTCTCCACTCCACTCTGAAATTTTCCAATTTTCTATTTTCCTTTTTGTTCTCCCAGACAGATAGGGAATATATTAAAAGATCTTTTGCATAGTAAATCAAGACGTCCAGATTCATTCCGCAGAATAGATTGCGAATCTTCATTCCAGGTATCGTTCTCCATTTAAATCCTGGGACTCAGGATATGTTTCTTCCTGGATTCGGGATCCGGTTCCTTTCACAAACTAGATTGAAGAGGTCGCTAAGGTTATCTTGCAATTTAGCGAGGTCTTTTCAAACAATTTCTCAAGCTGAACCAACGAGTTTGCAAGGTTCGCAATGTTTGAGAAGCTTTAGGAGTAGAATTTCTTTAGATGGCAAATTTTTCAAGTTCTTAATAGTTGTCTTCCTTCGAATTCAGCGAACTTATAGCTTCCTCCTTTGTGAACCTCTTGGACTATTTAAGGTCCTTCCCAGCTTTCCTGTAACTTGGTTAGTTGTCCCTGTTTCCCAACATCTGACCTTTTGATTACAATTTCTCCAATTATGAAATGCTTATCTTTCACTCTTTTGTACATTCTATCAGCCTCCATTGCTGTTGTTTCTAACTTCTTCAAGGAGGTTGACGTTTACCCTTCTCTCAACCTCGTTTAAGACTGAATCATATTCAGTTAGTCATTGGGACTTCATTCCAATCTCAACCTACATTATTGACTTTGCACCAAAGCATAGGCTGAATGGTGTTTCTCCAATAGCTTTTCTAGGTGTGCTTCTATATGCCCACAAAATGCTTGGAATTTGATCTGACCAGGAAGATTTGCTATCTTCCTTTTCAAGCTCGGTGAGCCTTTTCCTAAACCCTTCTAGGGTAGTTCTGTTTGTGACTTCAGCCAGTGCATTAGCTTGGGGATGAGCTACATAGGTCAACCTTTGCTCAATGTTCAAATTTTCATAAAAAAGTTTTGAAAGGGTCGCCAATGAATTGCCGTCCATTATAGCTCGAGCTATCCTAAATCTGCACACAATGTCCATCCGTACAAAAGAATGGACTCTCGGCAATGAAATTTTTGCCTTTGGCATTGCTTCAACCCATATGGTGAAGTACTCTACGACAACAATTAGGAGTTGGACACCCTCATTTCTTCTGGGAAGGGTCCTAGAATATTAATACCTTAGATATCAATAGGAACCGATATGTTAATGGATAGATACCTCATTTGCGTTACATGCAACTTATTTCCATGTGGCTAGCAGCTCGTGCAGTTTTGTATGGATTTCTCAATGTTTGAAACCATTGAAGGCTAATAGTATCCCATCCTTAGTATTTTCTTGGCGATGGTTTTTGTTCCTATGTGTGATCCACATATTCCACTGTGCACCTCCTCAATGACATATTATCCCTCTCCCTTGCTTAAGCATTTGAGCAATGGCCAAGTGTATGACCTTTTTTATACCTCGTCATCTCCTATCAGGACGTTGCAAGGTGACCATTTTCGCACTTGGTGAGCTTCTTTAGGGTCTTGCGGAAGGTTGCCATCTTTGAGAAATTTGTAGATTGGATATCTCCAGTTTGCTTGATCCTCTGTAACCAAGTTCTCTTCTTGGTTTATGCTGGGAAAGTGTAATTATTCCACCAGTCGCTCTGCTTTCATTCCAGCTATCTCTCGGTGGACTTTAGATCTGCTTTTGTATTTTGCTCTCTAGGTATTTGCTCAATGAGGAAATGCTCAAGTTTAGATACTATATGCCTTACTCTTTTGAGATATTTGATCATGTTGACTTCTCTAGCGTCGTATTCTCCAGCAACCTTGCTGGCTATAACTTGTGAATCAGTCTTGATGTGCAATTTTTCCACTTTTAAAGCTCTTATGAGTCTTAGACCTGCTAAGGGTGCTTCATATTCGGATTCATTGTTCGAGGTGAGGAAGTTGTACTTCACAGAGTAAGGGATTCTCACTCCCTCAGGGCTGATCAGTACAATTCCCGCACCTGAATTTTCCTTTTCTATGGAGCCATCTGTGTACATGGTCCAGACTTTATCTTCACAAGCGCTTGTGAGCTCCAATGGAGCTCTTGTGCACTCTTCTACAAAGCTTGAGAGAGCTTTTCCTTTGATTGCTTTCTTTGGCTCAAATTCAATTTGATATCCTGAGAGCTCGAGAGGCCACTTCATCATTCTACCTGATAGCTCAGGTTTTGCCAGGGCTTGCTTTAATCTAGTAAGCTTCAAAATAAGGCTTAAGCTTCCTTGAGGTAATAGTAATGAGGTACAAAAATTTTTTTGAGGTCTAGGTATCTAATTTCAGGACCTCTAAGCAGTCGGCTTACATAAAAAATGGGGAATTGTAAACCTGACCTTTCTACCAATAGCACTGAGCTGACTGCTTTCTCTATTGCAGTAAGGTCCATTAAATTTCTTCTGTTGACCTTATAGAGACAACTTGAGGGGACTTTCCTAGGAAGTCTTTGTGTTTGACAAAAGTTGTTTGACGATCTTCAATCCACTGGAAGTCCTTTGGCTTTTTTATGACATCATAGAATTTTTCTCCTTTGTCCGCCATTTTACTGATGAAGTGCCCCAATGCTCCATCTTTCTTGTCAGACTTTGAACCTTTTTGATGTTTTGGGACTTTCCATGTCCAATAGTGCCTTTTTTTTTTTTTTTTTTTGTTGGGGTTGGCCTCAATCCCCCGTTTTGATATCATGAAGCCTAGGAATTTACGCACTGAAACTCCAAAGGTGCTTTTTTCTAGGTTGAGCTTGATGTGGGTAGCTTCTAGAGTCTGGAAAGTCTCTTTGATGTCCTCAATAAATTCTTCAGAGGTCTAGGACTTGATTACAATGTCGTCCACGTAGAAGTCGATGTTCCTCCTGAGTTAATTCTAGGACACCTTATGCATAACTCGTTAGAATTCTGCCTCTACATTCTTCAAGCCAAATGACATTTTGGTATAGTTGTAGGTCCGGACCTCTGTGATGAACAAGGTCTTTCCATGTCTTCTATCGCCATTGAGATTTGGTGGTACCTCTTACAAGCATCCAAGATGCACAGCCACTGATATCCAGTTGTCGAGTCAACAATTTGATCGATGCTTGGGAATGGGTAGGAGTCCTTTTGGCAGGATTTGTTTAGTTGGGTAAAATCCACACACATTCTCGATGTCCCTCTTTTATTTGGCATAACCACTTTGGCACAACCACTAGGTTTGCCAACCATTCTGAGTATACCACCTCTTTTAGGATTCCTGCATCGAGAAGAGCTTGGACTTCCTTGAGCTATGACCACGTTTTGCTCAGGGGCAAAGGTCCTCTTTTTTTGCTTCACTAGCTTAAACCTTGGTTTGAGTCTGACCTTGTGTTATGCAATCGTTCGGTCCACCCCCTTGAGGTCACTAGGTTGCCAGGCGAAGACCTTCAAGTATTCTTAAAGGGAAACCACAAGCTTCCCTTTAATTTTAGGAGATAACAGCTCTCCTACATTTACCAATTTCTCAAGGAATTTCTGGTTGAGGAACACTCTTTCAACTCTACTGGCTTCTAATTTATTTTCATGCTTTCAATATCACAAAATATAAAGCATAAATAAATAAATTGCATAAAACTTAGGCCCAAAAGAACTCTAATTAAAAAAAAACCTCCTAATTGGGCTAATAAAAGAAATAAAGGCCCAAATCTAGGAATTTTTAAAACTTTAAGCCCTTGTCTGCAAATATGAGACATCATCATCTTCCATCTGAAACCCTAGCCGCAGGAATTTCCTTATTGAGCAAATACCTAGAGAGCAAAATGCAAAGGTCGACACACTATCTAGAGTCTACCGAGAGATAACAGGGACAAATGCAGAGCTATTGGTGGAGCAATTATACTCTCCCAGCATAAACCAAGATGAGAACTTGGTTATAGAGGACTAGGCAGACTAGAGATATCCAATTTACAAATTCCTCATGAATGGCGACCTTTCGCAAGACCCCAAGGAAGGTCGGCAAGTATGAAGATGGACACCTCGCAAAGTACTAATAGGAGATGACGAGGTATACAGGAGGTCATACACCTGACCATTACTCAAATGCTTGAGCTAAGGAGAGGGATAGTATGTCATCGTAGAGGTGCATAATGGAATATGTGGATCGCACATAGGATAAAAAAGACGTCGCCAAGAAAATACTAAGGACGGGATACTATTGGCCCTCAATGGTTTTAGACATTGAGAAAACCATACAGAAAGGCATGAGCTACCAGCCACATGGAAACAAATCACATATGCCACCAGCAAGGTATCAATCCATTAACACATCAGTACCTTTTGTTATCTGGGGTATTGACATTCTAGGCCCCTTCCCGAAAAGAGTGGCAGGTGTTTAGTTCCTAATTGTTGCCATGGAGTACTTCACCAAGTGGGTTGAAACTAAGCTAATGGAAATAATTTCATCGCCAAAAGTTCAATTGTGTGCAAGTTTGGTATCCCCTGAGCTATAATCACAAATAATGGACAGCAATTCATTGGTTACCCATTCAAAACTTTTTGTGAAAATTTGAACATTGAACAGAGATTGACCTTTGTAGCTCATCCCCAAGCTAATGGACTAGGTGAGCTCACAGATAGAAGTACTTGCAAACCTGTTTGGCTAGATGAAATTACAAGCATTTTGTGGGCATACAGAACAACACCTAGGAAAGCTACTGGAGAAACACCATTTAGCCTATGCTTTGGTGCAAACGCAAAAATGCCAATAGTGGTCGAAATGAAGTCCTTAAGACTGACCAAATATGATTCAATCTTAAATGACGAGGAGAGAAGGGCAGACCTCTACCTCTTTGAAGAGGTTAGAAACAAAGCAATGGAGGCTAATAGAGTCCACAAAAGGCAAGTTACAAACTTTTTCAACACCTTCTTGAAGAGGTCAGAAACAAAGTAATGGAGGCTGATAGAGTCTATAAAAGGCAAGTTACAAACTTTTTCAACAAAAGAGTGAAAGAAAAGTATTTCACGGTGGGAAAAATGGTCCTCAAAAGGTCGGATGTTGGGAAACAGGGACAACTAACCAAGCTACAAGAAAGCTGGGAAGGACCTTATATAGTCCAAGAGGGCTACAGAGGAGGGAGCTGTATGCTCACTGATCTCAAAGGAAGACAACTCCTAAGACCTTGGAACATTTGCCATTTAAAAAAGTTCTAAGCCTAAAGCAGCTTAGACATTGAAAATCTCGCAGACTAGCTAATTGAGTTAAGAAACTGTTTTAAATTACCTCGCTGAAATGCAAGATGACCACAGCGACCTCTTTGACTTAGTTTGAATAAGGCGCAAATAAAAGATAAGTGTTTTAGAGCTTATGGAGGTGTTATTTCTATCTTGATTGCCGTAGTGCTAAAGACAGCTTAGTTTATTGTGCAAGTTTAGAATGCAAATGCAAGAGCAAGATACTTGAGAAAAAATAAAGATGTTATCAGAAAAAAAAAAAAAAAAGAGTTGAAGATTAGTTTTCACAGAAACAAAAAAACCAAATCAAGTGTAAGAAAAGGACTCATCAAAGATTTGTTTAGGAGATTGGGAAGACCTTTGTAAAAGATTCCACAACAAGCATCCTCTTAATTTGTAGAGGCTATTCAATACCTCACCCAAGTAATTGAAAGCCCAAGTTGTACTGACTACCCTAGGAGGAAGTTCTAAGAACACTCTCAAAGACAAAGTATCGATCTTCTTTTGGATAAAATCCCAAATAAAAGATGTTTGTCAAAGTTAGTGGGAGTAGTGAGAAACCCTAATGAAAGCCCAAAATAAGTCTTACAAGATGTCAAATACCAAAAACAATTGGAAGAAAACAAGTGGAATTTGGGAATAAGGTCGTATTGGTGCGCAACTTCTATCTCTGTTCGGCGTCGGCTCCAAATCTTGCACCACCTAATGGTAGACCGGATTGCTACTAAAATTTTCTAGTGAGCATTCTGTGCACACATCAGGCACCGGATCTGCTACTATTGAGGGCCAGATGGCCTCTGTTATGGTTATTCGGCTTTCTCTTGTGCTATCTCCTCTCCAGCTTCATTTTGTCTTGTGCCATCTTCATTCCAAGCCTTCCTAGGCTTCCCAACTTCACACTTAAGGTCTCCAATGAATTCTCCTTCACTTAGAATCCTCCCATCATCATCCTCAAGGTCTTGAATCAACCACAAGTTATATTCTTCATCAAGCTTTGCCTTCTTGAAGATGACTTCAAAGTTAAGTAATTCTTCTTGGTTTTGAATGAATGCCACCAATGACCTCTTCATCCTTGATACCCTTGCTCTTGTGACCGGTCCTAGATGCAATGTTGGAGCTTAATCTCTATCATTCCCCCTCCCCCCGCCCCCCTCAAAATTATTCATCCTCAAATCTTGATCACCTACATCAAAAGGAGAGAGATCACTAACATTAAAAGTTGGGCTAACTTGATATTTAGCTTGAAGTTCAACTTTGTAGGCATTGTCATTTATCCTCTCAATGATTTGGAAGGGACCATCTCCTCTTTGATCAAGTTTAGTCCTTCTAGCTTAGGTGAATCCACACCCATTCTCCCACTTCAAATCTCATAGGCCTTCTACCTTTGTTGTGTTGCTTGGCATAGCGTAGGTTTTGCAATTAAATGTTCTCCTTAGCTTGTTCCTGCATTTGCTTCACCAAATTCGCTTTCTGCTTGCTATCTGGACTATGTACTTCACTTAAAGGTAAAGGGGTTAAATCTAGAGGAGTTAAAGGATTAAAACCATACACCAATTCAAAAGGAGAAAAATGAGTAGAAGAATGCACAAATCTATTATACGCAAATTCAATGAATGGTCAGCAATCTTCCCAAGACTTCATATTTCTTTTGATGATGGCCCTAAGCATAGTACCCAAGGTCCTGCTAACTACTTCAGTTTGACCATCCGTTTGAGGGTGACAAGTAGTAGAAAAGAGCAATTTTGTTCCCAATTTCAAGCAAAGGACTTTTCAAAAGAAACTTAAAAACTTTGTATCCCTACTCACAATGGTTTTTGGAATGCCATGCAATCTAACAATTTATTTAAAGAATTAGTTAGCCACATTGTGAGCATCGTCAACTTTAGAGCATGCAATGAAGTGAGCCATGCAGGAGAAAGGGAGGGAGCTACCTTTCTCGACTGAAGAGAGGTGTGTTAGACTTAGAGGATATCTCTAAGGTGAAAAGATTAAAGATAAAATTTTTCAACAGATGGAGAACTCACTAGGTAAATTCCTTGGAGATGAAATGGGAAGTTGTCTTGAATTATTGGTTTGCTTGAGCAAAAGGAGACAGAGAAGTTCTAAGTAGAAAGTATTGTGAATCTGAATTCTTGCAAGCGGTGAGAAACTTTAGGGAAATCCTAAAATTTGAAGACTTCTAATTTATACGGGATAAGGAGTCTCTTGGGCTGCTAAACAGAGTGACCTTCCAAAGCCGAAACGGGGCGACTTTCCAAAAAAATGAATGGAGTAACCTTCCAAACCTGAAACTGGGCGACTTTCGAAATTTAAATGGGTTAACTTCCCAGAGTTGAACGAGTTAGCTCTCCAAAATTGAAGCGGCACATTTCCTCCAAAAATAAAAAAATAGCCGTTGCAGAATGAAACAGCACAACCCCTCAGGGGTCACAACTTTAAGATGGCAATTTAGGCCCCACCACCTTTGAGCTCGCCGAACCTAAAGGGGGGTAATGATGGAAGAAACAAGTATGACTCAGACAAGTCAAACTTAAACGGGCATGACCTAGGCAAAAGTCAACCCAAATGGACTCAGTGCCTCAACCCTCAATTCCTAAAAGTCAGACTCACAAAGTCAAAGAGGACCGGTGGGTAGCGACCTGCTACCACCAACTTGCGAGGTCACAGACCTGCTAAATGAGCATGAGAAGGATCTTACCAAGACCTATAAATTCAATCTAGTAAGGTCCATTCGATCTCATACATTTTCCATGCCACGACTAGTTGTGCATGGCTGCTAACATCTCCTATGAGCCTACGATCACTTAATGCAACCTCCTAGAAGAGATGATCGAAACCCTTGACATCCATGGGCAGGTCGCGAAGTTGGTCTAGAGGCCGGTAAGCGAGATCGTAGCTCTCGATAGAGACGTGAATGACAAGATATCCCTACCAAGGGAAACTTCATGATTCTAGGAGCAATTGGCAGGATTCGATATGATCTCACAATTATCCTAAATGCGTACTGTCACGTAATAGAAGAGCCCTAATCTAAGAGGTAACTAATTTCTTCTCAATATATAATCAAATGGTAAACAGTCTATGGACAAGGACAGTCTTTTTGAGAATTAATTACACAAGATTACTCTGAGAATACTGACTTAGGTATCGGAGCTCTTCCTCGGGTAACAGCCCACTCCGGTGACTTGCTTCCTCTCTCCTCAGGTTGCTGTCATTGTGATTTAGGAGTGACCCAGAGTCCACTCTTGAGCTCCATCACCTATAATAATTAGAAAAATAAGATATTCATTTCTAAGCCTTGGAAAATTATAATAGACGTGATTTCTCTGTAGAAACTTTCATAGTATGTTGCCTCCACTCCTCTCCCTCCATATTCTATTGCTCTTTCTGTTCACCCAGATAGATAGGGATTAGATTAGAAAATCTTTTGCTAAGTAGATTAGGATGTCCAATCACTTCCGCAAGAATTGTTCATGAGATTCATTATGCAAAAAACTACAAGAAGGTATCATTCTCATCTCCAAATGTGAGAAATTTTTTTAAAATCATGGGATTCGTGTCTTGATTCCATGAAGTCTAGTTCCCTACAAATGGTATCAGAGCAGGATCTCACGAATAGAACAATACCCATTTTTGTTTATTCTAGGGTGGCTAAATATTATATGATAATTATGTGTTTATTTATGGCCCTTTAGAACTTTAATTTAGAATTCATGTCAGTCAGTGGAGGCATAGGAGTTTGTAAAATTTATTTTAATTTTGTATTTCTCCATTATTAGATTTTCTGTTAAACCTCGTGATTAAGAGGTGTAAGAAATTTTATCTGTTTTATATGTTGTTTTTTTTTTAATTACGAAAAAAAAGAAAAGAAAATTCCAAATCTGGTTTTTGGAGGCTGTCGGAGTAGCTGTGATTCGCCTAAAAAAGAGTTGTAGTGCCTATAGGCAGTGGTTTGCCCGTAGGACTTCTGAGAGAAAACAGGAGTGTGCAAACAACTACCGAGCGTTATTAAAAAATTTGCAAAACGAGCCGAAGATGTAGTGCCAGCAATCACTCATGTTTCTATGCAAAAGATGTAACTCCCAAAATTCAATGTAATTTAGTATATCATTGAAAATGAAGCCTTTTCTTTAAAAGATTTTTGGAATTTTATTCTTGCATGATTGATTTGTTTTAAATTTTATTTTATTTATTTATGATTGATGGGTGAAACGGGGTACGACCTGGACAAGTCAACACCAATAGGTAGGACTCGCACAAAAGTCGACCCAAATGAGCCAAAATTCCCCATCCCTTCAATACCTGAAAGTTAGACTTACTAAGTCAATGAGGAAAGGTGGGCAGTGACCTACTACCACCGACCTCCCAAGTCATCAATATAGAGGTTACCGACCTCCTGAATGAGCTCGAGAGAGGTATAACTAGAGCTCGGCCCATGACCTAGTAACTAACAACTCGTCTCATAAATCTTCCATGCCACGAACAACGGTGCACGACTCCTAGTCACTCCCACGAGCCAAGGACTACTCGGCACGACCTCACCTGAGGAGATGTTCGAGACATTCAGCATCCATAAGGAGGACGCAAAGTTGGTCAGAAGGACGGTTAGCAAGCTCGTGGATCTCAAACAGAGAAGTGAATGGCAAGATCTCTCATCCCAGGGAAACTCCATGATTCTAGGAGCAATTGGAGAAATTCAACAGAATCCCACGGTTATCCTAATTGCCTACAGTTACGTGATGCAGAGATCCAATCCAGGAGGTCACAGACTTTATCTTTTTCACTACTTAATAAAAAACACACAATCAGTCTACGGACAAGAGAACTAAGGTACTCTAAACACGATAGTTTTTAGAGAACAGCGTTTACCTTCAATTATCTCTAAGAATACTAACTTAGGCATCAGAGCTCTTTCCTTTCCGACAGCCCCTTCCGGTGATCATTTCTCTCAGTTTCTCTGGTTGCTGACTGCGGAGCTCAATCAGGATCTGTGGGGAGACCCGGTGCTCATTTCTGAGTCCCATCACTTGAAGCAAAAAGCCTAATTTTTTTATCCTATACAAACAAAGAAAAATAATCCTAATGGTTCAGTCTCAATCTTCACTTGTCCAACCACCACGCTGTGGCAAACCACCTACCAAAACAAGATTGCACAATGGTGAAACAGTGCCCGAAGAGCCAACACTGGCACAGGCCCCTGAAAATGATAATTCGGGGCCTAGCACTCAACGGGACCAACAACGCCTAACACAGTCTAGTCCATAGCAAAGGGCTCCAACCAGCCTTCTGCTAATCCAAGAAAGGCCGGAGCGGGGACACCAAGATCCTACTATCAATGACAACAGTCCCAGGCCGCCTAGATTGCAGAGATTTGGGAGGACTTAGATATCGATGCCGATCAACCTCATGGAACGAATGGTGATAGCCATGGAAAGGGTGATCAACAGACAAGATTATACGTCCATTGGATGCACTATGGAACTTTCCCGAACAAGTTCACAACCATCCCGAGGCCAGACAGAATGGGCACAGCCCAGCCAACCTCTGCCCTCGGGGACGAGGAATCATTCTTGACTTCAAGAAACAAGTCAAGAAACAGGTTGACAGGAAGAAAGGCTATAGAGGGGAGCAACTCCGACCTAAGAGATAGGCTTAACCGAGTAGTCATGTCACATGGTCAAGGAGATGATGCCATTCCTAAAGAGTAGGGGAGCTCGCAAAGAACTGCTCTTGGAGCAAGGATGCCTCCTCGTTGTAGCCTAATCGAAACAACAAGCGAAAATGCTCGTGGGGTAGCCCTCAATCCACTGAGGAGAGCAACTCCCCCGGCTAATCGGGAGCTACAGTGCACTATGGACCTTATCGAGCTTTCGTTGTTCGTCCATAGCAATCGAACAACCAGGATGCTATTGGGTTTTAAAGCTCCACAACTGGAGAAAAAATATGATGGTACTGGAAAACCACAATAGCACATTGATGAGAACGTCTCCTATGTGGAGATGTTTGAACACCCTGATCACGTCAAGTGCAGAGCCTTCCGGTCAACATTGACCAAGAAGGCCTAATCCCAATTCAAGTGCATTCCAAATGCAAGCATCTCGAGCTGGACATAGCTGAAGGAGATGTTTCTAAAGAACTATCAAAGCAGCACGAGGTGTAAAAAAGATATCAACGACCTTTTCCTCATAAAACAGAAGGTTAATGAGAGCACCCGAAGCTACTCCGGTCATTTCAAAGACGAAGTAGTGGACATTGAGTAGAAAAATGATGCCATCTACATCACTGCCTTCAAGCAAGGGTTGTAAGGATTGTACGTGGGGTTGGATATGCCTTAAGAACATATGATGATTTTACTTAGTTGGCATAACTTTGTATCATGATGCTATTCATATCATTATTGAGATTAGGATATCAATTAAATAAATTATATAATGTCCTTAGAATAGTTTATTTTTATTCTTAAAACGTCCCTAGTCAAGTGTTATTGAGATTAGGATATCAATTACACGCTGAGACCAGTATGTGTTGATTGATGCCAGCCATCATGGATATGAGATATCAAATCATCACATAGGTACACGTAGAGGATCGTGTACTGGATTGACCCACCATGAAATTGCTTCATGGATTGTTATATGAGTGTCATGATTGATTTCGTTGTGATAATTATGTCTTATCTTTTGACTTGAGGTCATCATAGATTACTACATGAAAGATTGCATACTTTGATATTGTCAAACGTCACTCTTAACTGAGTGGACAATAAAGGCATGTCTTGAGTATGTCCTAATTTGTGCTGTGGAATGTTGAATGATCAAAATATTATTTGTCCCTCGTATATAAAAAGAGAGTGATATCTAGCATTCTTGGTTGACTCAGATTATGAAATGCATGGCCATGCTCAAATAAGAAGATATGAGATATTTTTCTTATTCGGTTTAATTAGTCTACTCAGGGTTGAGAATTCAGAGATTGGACTTTACGAGTATGACACGTTCCATGACTTGTGCTCAATTATGACTTCCTAGACAAAGAGATTAAGTCATGTTATTTTTTTCACTGAAGGTTTTGTCTTGTCACCGACATTCTCGTTAATTGGATAGCAATAATATGTTGCTAGACACCGCTTATTGTACATGACATTAAATATCGTTTCTGTTAAATACCAATTTTATAAGGACCTATTGGGTCACACATTCAGAACGTATCACTTAATGGGTAGAATCTCATTTGGGACCTAAACGTAATTAGCTAGAGTTGTTTAGGCTAATTCACGAATAGGAATTAACCAAAATATAATTAAGAGTTAATTATGTGACTGAATTGTATTTTCCAGGTTTGTTGAACCAGGACAAATTTCTCTTAGTCACACTCTGATAGGCCACTTGTTTTGAATTCAAATTAGAATTCGAAAAACTTGATTGATTTATCCAAAAGGCTTCTCATCACGAAATCTTCTAGGGTTTTTGAATAAGACGCCTCTCTCTTTTTGTAGAGTTCTCTTTTTCTCTCAAAATGTCAGGGTAGAAAAAAAAACAAAGAGTTCAGAGATACCGAAACCAAGAAAAATAATATTCACGATTGAATCTAGCAGTTCAATCGTGTTTATGCCATTGCTTTGTTCGTGAGAAATACACTGCAAGTAGACGTTCGTGTGATGGAGTAGAGGCAAAGGTTAGAGACTTTTGCTGGTGACTGTAAACAAATTCCAACGTTCATCTTCTATCTGAAAAATTGAAAAAGGTAATGTCTGTGCCCTCTCTATGTTGGGATTTATGCCCAAAAAGGCTATCCTTATTTGAGAAAAAGTGTAAAATACTATAATCTAAATAAGTGATTTAATACATATTAGCATAAAATGCAATAAGGTCCAAATTGATTTAGATAGGTGATCTGTGTTTGGGGACGTTCAGCATAGTAAGGTATGGATCACCGGAAGTTTAAATCATAAGGAATTAGTTCTTGGCCGATTAATGGAA
>JAOXNR010053802.1:0-13569 GCA_028571225.1 Parsonsia alboflavescens | reverse complement strand
CACCTATAATTATTAAAAAACTAAAACAATAGCTGCCCGGATAACCACCAAAATAATAGCCAACAATTATCTAACAAGCAGAATTAATTTCTCCTTAATTAAAATTTTTTGATGATTTTTTTTAAGGATCTTTGTTTGAGTAATATTAATTTTGTTTGTTTTTCTTAATTTAATTTAGGATCTTTCTGATCACTGGGCCCTATGCCGAGTTCAATTTGCAGAAAAGTCAGATTCTCAGCTTTCAAATATTCTTCCAAGTAGCAATGATGATGATGATGAACACTGAAGCGGAGCCGTCATTCATTGATGAAGTTTTTCCTATCAATGGAAGAGGCCGATGACGATCAAATCACTTTTCCTAATTCGGTATATAAATGGGTTCAAGATTTAATTCTCACTTTTCAAGATTTGACAAAAATTATTTGAACTTTTCTGCAAAATTTTGGGATTTTTGGTATTGGTTCCTGTGAGAATCAGATAATTTGACTTTTAGAGTTTGTGGAATAGAAGATGAAGGATGTCTTAACAGAGGAAGAAAAATTCTTGGAGTAATCATTTTTTTAAGTTTCTGAATAGAGTTAGAGGGGTAATTTAGGAAGAAATTTTTTTAACTGCACTATAAAATGGTAATTGAAAGTCTAATTTAAACCTACACAAATTTTAAAAAATTCGTAATTGAGAACCTTATTTTTTTAAAATTAAAAAACAAGACATTTAATTTTAGACTCCTTAAAATAAAATCAGAACTTTCAATTATATAATTATATAATTCTTAAGTACTTCCAATGTAAAATTTAAAAAAGATTCATTATGCATCAAATTATTCATTATCGTAATTAAAAATTAATAAGTATTCAGATCAACTAAATTACGAAATCCAAGAAATATTCATAGTTTTGCACATCTTAAACCTTTCATTTCATTTAATTATTAATAAAATCAGAGAAAATTAGTCTTAGTAGAAGTACCATGCATGAATTGCCTACCATTTGCATATAGAAAACTTAAACGTCTCCACCAACCCAGGAAACCTGCAGACATTTAATAATGGATATATCAATTATCAACTTTACTCAGCACTCCCATTTCAATTATTCACTCACTCGTAGAAAGATGTGGCAATGACTGCAGGTAAGGGAATATGGATTCAAGACTACAACAGCACATACTCTTAGTCGGTGACGACGACTTCTCCTTCTCGGCTTGTCTAGCAAGATCATTCGTCTCTGCCACCAATATGGTCGCCACGTCTATTCTCTCTCAAGGCATACGATAAATTTTTCACTTAATTGCTTCAAAAGCTTAAGCTGATCAAAGGGATTGAATTCTTTAGCAACATTTCTTTTCCATATCGTTTCTTGATTATTCATTTCACTCCATTTTTTTTTTTTTTAAATTTGTTTTTTCTTCAGAGATGTTGCCGTAAGGCATTTCAGTAGCAGCATGCACGTAGGGGAACTTGAAGGACGTGGCTGCCTAGTGTTGCATTGAATTAACGTGCACAACATGAATCAAGATCCCATCTTGAAGAACAAGAAATTCGATCTCATAATCTTCTATTTCCCTCATGCAGGCCATTTCCCTGGCTTCCTTGAAAGCAGCCCTCTAATGATCATGTAAAAATCAATTACATATATATACATTTTAAAAAATTATAAATTATTAATTAATTAATTAATTAATGCATGTATGCAGGAGGAACCAGTTGTTGATAAGGGCATATTTGAGGAGTGCAAGAGAATTGTTAAGGGAAGGAGGTGAAATTCATGTGAATCACAGAGGCAGAGATAGAAGGGAATTGAAGGAGAAAGTTGATTTCTATAGGTGGAATTATCTGGGCTATCAGAGCAGGAGGCCGGGAAGAAATGAGCAGAATGGTGATGGAGATTTTCCAATCAAAGAATGCTGTACCTTCAAGTTCACTTTGAAATCTGGAGGAGGAATTGCTAATTCTGTAATTACTTTTGATGATTTAAGTGGGGCAAAGAAATATTAATAAGCAGTCTCAAAACTCAGTATAATTATAAGGATATATATATGTCCTCAAGTATGCGAAGTACATGGTTTGTAATAAGGAGGAAAATATAGTACATGGCTTAAACTACAGTTGTAATCGGACAATTTTTCCCTAAATATTCATTTGCTAATACAATGCTTTTTTTAAACCAAATCCATGCACTAGTTCTTGGGAATTGACATTTATTTGCTAATAAAATGGCTGGCGTTGCATGAGATTGATGTTCGTACATTTATTTTAGTGGTGCAAAAGAGATGTTGAATCAAGGAGGCGAAAATCATGTTACCCACAGAGATGATTATCCTTACAAAAAATGGAGAGTGAAGAAGTTAGACAAGAAAATCGGGTTAGAATTGAAGGAGAAGGTTGTATTTGCACAGGCGAATTATCCAGGTTACCATAACAAGAAAGGAGGTGACATAAATTGCAACAAGAAGTTCCCTCTGAGTAAATGTTTCACTTCAAATTCATGGTGGCAAAGATTAAGAATAGTTCTTCTAATGAAGCAGAAGAAGGGTCAGAAATGGCTACCATTAATAATAATTACATGCATCACTATTATTTAATCGGACCACCATAAAATGGTTCGTCTTTTTAAAAACATAAAGTATAATAGCTAAATTGTTTGAAAATCCAAAATAATAGTTAAATTGATTGATTTTGTAATTCAATGGTCAAACTGAAAAAAAGCTACAACTTTAGTGATCACATCATTAGTTAAGTCAATAATTTTTCATATAGTTAGTTCATAATTGTACATCTTGCATTAAATTGTTTTTTAAAAATGTTATATTTAAGTTAAGAAAAGAAAATATAGATTCAACATTACAATAGAAGAGATATCTTCTTTTAACTTTGTTATTCAGTTTTTTCTTACGGTATTTTTGGACATGAGTATGTGATTAATTCGTGTTATACAATGTACTTAAAACTACTTCTTTCAATGGGAAAAATAAAATTTTCATTTCTCTATTCTTCAATTAGTTAGAATCCTTGTAACATAATGGTCATATCACATATTGAGACGGGAGTATTCGGGCCATCTTCATGCTCTGACCCTATTTGCTGCATTTTGGACCTGTTTAATGATCAGGAAATAATTATAAATAGAACAATTAGAGTTTGTTTTAGGTCAGACAAGAGATACTTTGAGAGTTTATTTTATTTTTTCTAGTTCAATCAACCTAAAATGTCTAAGGCGCCACATTGTTAATTTTTCTTCGGTCGGTATTGTTTATCTACTTTTTATCATTTTTACTATTCCGTCGTTATTGTTCACTATTTTACTGTTCATCGCGTTTACTTTTCATCCGAATTGAGTTGCGATTTTTAGTTCCTGTTACTAAATTTTCTTTCAGAATTTCTTCATTGCCTTACTGGTATATTCCAAGTTCTATTCTACTGTTTGTCTTACTGTTTCCCTATCAAAAGAACCAAAATAACTCTTTAGTCATCATAAACCCTAATTAAACTCACTTTTTCGAATAAAATCCGTATCAGTTAATATCAGAGCTTAGGTTGGTGCATGAGTTTACCTTTCACCATTGCGCCAAACCTCAAGCCATGTCTAATCAAAGTCGCAACAAAAGCAACCAGAGTGGAGATTCTTCACCCATACCACCTTCGGAGGCTGCCAATGTCATCATTTGACAATAATTGAGTGCAATGAGAAGCCACTTCCAAGAATAGATGCAGGAGCTTACCAACCATCATAAGCCCCAAATTGAGGCTAAACATCATCATCCTACACCAAATCCTAACCTAGCTTCTTTCTCCTCACAACCGCCCGTTCCAAACTATACACATCAGCCATCATATAATCAGAATATCATCTACCAAAATACATCACAACAGCCACCTGTTTACCCACCATATATCTACCCTACACCTCTACCACCTTACCGTCTAGCCTACACTCCATATAACCCAACACCACCTTTCCCACAGAACCATGCACCCCAGCAGCCCACTATGCCATTGCTCGTTGATGATGAGGATGGCCGAGTTTCTTTGATAGGTTCTGGAGTTGATGACTGTTTCCATGAGAGCGATCGAGGCAGATTTGAAGGCTATAGGGTTTTGAGGATTGATTTGGTCGAGTTTGATATGGCCATTAACCTGGATGACTTCCTAGAGTGGTTGCATGATATCGAACAAGTTTTTGATTACAAGGACTACGGCGAGGGGAAACGGTGCAAGCCGACTATTCTGAAATTCAAACACTATGCATGCTTGTGGTATGAAAACTTGAAGAAGCAGCGTGATCATGATGGCAAGGAATGAGTCCAAACTTGGACCAAATTGAAGAGGTTGTTGACAAAGAGGTTCCTACTGAGAGAGTACAAACAAGAGTTATACCAAAAGATGTACTCTTGTCGCCAACAAAAGAGGTCAGTAGCTAAGTTCATTGTTGATTTTGAAAGGCTAATGATCCGAACTGAATGTGAAGAAACTAAGGAGCACATCATTGCCCGTTTTCCTGGAGGATTTAACTGTGACAGTGCCCAAACGCTGTTGAGCTACAGCCCTACTGCTTCCTTGACGATGTTTTCAAATTGGAGCTAAAGGTTGAGAAGCATAGGAAGGCCGCGGGATTGAGGCCTAATTGGCGTGATGGTTCTGGTTTTTGAGAAGGCATGAGCAACATTAGACCCGAGACTAGTGTACCCATGGCTAAGGATAAAACTTTGGCCAAAATTGATCCTAGGCCAACTGGTGCAAGGAGGTTTGATACTCTTCGAGATGATAGAGCAACAGGAAGGTGTTTCAAGTGCAAAGGGGTTGGGCACTTCCAGGCCAATTGTCCCAACCGGTGTGTAACAACCTTGCAAGATTGGGAGGATGAAACCGATTATCAACCTAACAATGAAGTTGATGGTGCATTAGTTGACGATGATTAGTGCATAGTTGAGGCTGATAAGATTGAGCTGCTGGTTATCTGCAAGACCATGTTCTCCAAGTCTGAGGCAAAAGGTGAGTGACATGAAACTATCTTTCACACCCGTTACATTGTTATGGGTAAGATTTGTTCTTTGATTGTTGATGGCGGTAGTTGTACTAATGTGGCTTTAGGTACTTTGGTCCAGAAATTGCAACTACCTACTACAGCACATCAAGTCCCCTACAAGCTATGCTGGCTTAGTTCCGGGAGCGAGCTTCAAGTGGATAGACAGGTATAGGTTTCTTTGTGTATTGGGAAATATTTTTCGGATGATGTATTATGTGATGTTGTTCCTATGGAGGCATGTCATGTATTGCTTGGGAGACCTAGGCAGTACGATAGGGGTGTGAGATATGATGGTCAGAAGAATACTTACACCTTTAAAATGCTTGACCGCATCATTACAATTACACCTTTAAACCCAACCCAAATACAGAACTCCATAGCCAACAAACCTAAACCAAAGAACCTGTTTGTGGGGTTTAACCGTATAGAGAAAGCCATAGCTAAACATAAACCAATTTTTGCCTTATACATGGTGGAGAGTGACCACGACAAAGGAGAGAAAACACCAAACCCATTGGTTGAGTCTCTCCTAGCTGAATTCGCAGATGTGTTCCCCGATGAACTACCTCATGGACTACCCCCCATTAAGGGAATACAGCACCACATAGACCTGATTCCAGGGGCATCCCTACCAAATAAACTAGCCTATCGAGCCAACCCTGAGGGTGCTAAGGAGTTGCAGCGGCAGATTGATGAGTTGGTCAAGTAGGGTTTTGTAAGGGAGAGTATGAGTTTTTGTTTTGTGCCGGCTTTGTTGGTTCCTAAGAAGGATGGTACGTTAAGAATGTGTGCTGACAGCATTGCCATCAACAACATCACCATCAAATACCAGTATCCGATTCCGGGGCTTGACAACTTGCTTGATGAGTTACATGGTTCCATGGTGTTCTCCAAGGTTGACTTGAGAAGTGGCTACCATTAGATCTACATGAAAAGGGGGGATGAGTGGAAGACTACCTTCAAGATCAAGGGGGTGCTTTATGAGTGGATGGTCATGCCTTTTGGTCTATCCAATGCCCGAGTACCTTCATGAGGCTCATGCATGAGGTTCTCCGACCATGCAAAGGTAAATTTGTTGCAGTCTATTTTGACGATATTCTTATCAATAGCAAAACTACTGATGATCATTTGCAGCACCTGAGGTTTGTTTTTGACTTGTTGAGGAAGTTCAAGCTTTATGGAAAGAGGGAGAAGTGTGAGTTCCTATTGCCGAAAGTAGTATTCCTTAGGTACGTTGTTTCCCAAGATGGCATCAGTGTTGACGAGTTGGCCTACTCCAAAACCAATTTCGAACTTCCGTAGCTTCCATGGTCTAGATTCATTCTACTGGAGATTCATTGCTGGTTTTAGCACTATCATGGCATCCCTCACCGAGTGCATGAAGGCAGGTCATTTTTTGTTCACTAATTCAGTCCACAAGGCTTTTGATGAGATCAAACAATAGCTTTGTAGTGCACCTTTTCTAGCCATACCTAATTTTAACAAGGTGTTTGAGGTTGAGTGTGATGCTAGTGGATTTGGGATTGGCACCGTGATGATGCAGGATAAACAATCCATATCTTATTTTAGTGAGAAGCTAACTGATGCAAGGAAGAATTACTCCACCTGCAACAAGGAATTTTATGCCATTGTGAGGGTTTTGACTCATTGGAGTCACTACTTGAGGCCACGGCAGTTTGTGTTACATTCAGATCACATGGCCTAAAACAGCATACCTTGAATCCATGCCATGCTAAGTGGGTTGAGTTCTTGCAATCTTTCACCTTTGTATCACAATACAAATCGGGAGCATCTAATGTGGTCGCGGATGCATTATCTAGAAGGTACCTGATTCTATCTATTCTTGATGCTTGGATTTTGGGTTTTAAATTAATGAAGGATTGTTATGCTATTGATGATGAGATGTCTAGTATCATAACTGATTGTAAGATAGGAGCTAGTGGAGATTTTGTGTTGCATGATGGTTTCCTCTTTAATGGGAATCAACTTTGTGTTCCTAAGGGTCATTTCCGCGAGTTGCTCATGATAGAGGTACATAGTGGTGGACTCGCTGGTCATTTTGGCATCCACAAGACCGTGGAGATGTTGAAAGAGCACTTCTATTGGCCAAGGATGCAATCGGATATGCAGGCCTTGATTTCCCGTTGTGGCACTTATCAGCGTGCTAAAAGTCATTTTCGTCCTAGGATGTATACTCCTCTACCCGTGCCTTTACAACCTTGGGAAGCTGTGGGTATGAATTTTATTGTTATGTTGCCTAGAACAACATGGGGATTTGATTCCATAATGGTAGTTGTTGATCAATTTTCCAAGATGTCTCATTTGACTCCGTGCCATAAAACCGATTGTGCTAGTCATGTTGCTAATTTATTTTTCTAAGATATTGTGCGTATGCGTGGCCTACCCATGACTATTATGTCGAATAGGGACTCCAAGTTCCTAAGTCACTTTTGGAGGACTTTGTCTGGAAAACTTGATACTAAGCTACTATTTAGCACTTCGCATCACCCACAAACAGACGGACAGACCGAGGTTACCAACCTAACCTTGGGCACCATCTTGCAGACCTTGGTTAGCAAGAATTTGAAGGATTGAGATTTGAAGCTGCCACATGCCGGGTTTGCCTATAATAGACTTCCTAGTGCGACCACCATCTAAACTCCTTTTGAGATAGTGTATGGTTTAAATCCTTTAACTCCTTTGGGTTTAACTTCTGTGCCCATGGATGTAGTCGTGAGTAAAGATGCAGATGAGATGGCCAAGTTAATGAGGAAATTACAACGTCCGGCAGCAAATTGAGAAGGCTAACGAGGCTTACAAAGCTAATTTCAATAAGCATCGCAAGCCTATCATCTATCAACCTATCGAGTTAGTGTGGGTTCACATGCAGAAGAAGTGATTCTTGTCCAAGAGAAAGAGCAAACTAGCACCACGGTCAAAGGGGCCATTTGAGGTACTTGATCGCATTGCAGAGAATGCTTACCTTGTTGATATTTGATGCAGAGCTAGTTGCTGATCAAGGTGATTCAGATGCGGGGCAAATTTTGGTTCCACAATCAGCTCCACGGCGTTCAGAACGTTTGAAAAATAGGATGGGAGCTGTCTAAAATTCCGAATTGATGCCAGGCAAGATTCCCGAGGTGACTGAGACAAGCTTGGATCTGGCTGAAAACTGACTAGGTGACCCAGAACTGCCCAACAAACCAAGGAGTTTTTCAGCCATCCGAAGTAGTTGCGATGGTG
Organism: Parsonsia alboflavescens; assembly: GCA_028571225.1. NCBI lineage: Eukaryota > Viridiplantae > Streptophyta > Magnoliopsida > Gentianales > Apocynaceae > Parsonsia > Parsonsia alboflavescens. The sequence goes on along the minus strand of JAOXNR010053802.1, from coordinate 5,302 downwards.
TTTTGGGCAATTTTCTGTTTTCAGTGGCATTGTCATAATTTTATAGTTTTTAGTGGCAGTTTGGTAATTTCCTATTTTTGTAGGGGTTTCTTTTTTGCAATTTCTTTACTTTTCCTTTCTGATTAGGGTTTGGTTTTATTTTGTTTTTAAATTTTATTTTCGGCTAATTGTTTTTCAGATAGTTTTGATGAATTAAAGTTGCCTCTTTTCGACTCTTGCGATTTTCGACTTCTTCAAAAATTCATTTTCACTTGATTTTAATTTTCGTCTTCTAACTACTTGCGTTGAAGTTTGATTAGAAGGAAAATTGGGTCAGGTTTTTTTTCGTTTCTTGTTTTGTAAGTTTCTGAATAAGAACGAAACTTTAGATTCTATTTCCGGCTGCGTCAATATTCCAGATGAGTTCGGAGGAGTTTCGGCTACTTTCAACGTGGGAGACTTTTCACCATTTATGAAGGATGTTGGTTTTGAAGATTTGAGGGTAAATTCTTCCCAACCTAGCGAGGATGATACAGGAGTCTCCAGGCCATCTTCATACTCTGCTCCTATTTGCTACATTTTGAACCTATCTAATGATTAGGAAATAATAAGACCTAGTTTAGTTTGCTTTATGGGCTAGTCCAACCCTAATTTTTCAATGCTGACTAGTCATTATAATAGAACAATTAAGGTTTGTTTTAGAACAGACAAGAAATATTTTAAAAGTTTATTTTATTTCTTCTAGTCCAGTAGACCTAGAGTGTCTACATTCGGTATTATTCATTGACTTTTTATCTTTTATCTTTTTATCTTTTTTACTATTCCATTATTACTACTCATTACTTTTACTATTTCATCGTTACTGCTCATTGCATTTACTGTTCATCCAAATTGAGTTGCAATTTTTAGTTCCTGTTACTAACTTCCAAAATTCTTTTATTGCCTTATTGCTATATTCCAACTTCTGTTCTGCTGTTTGTCTTACCGTTTTCCTATCAAAAGAATCAAAATAACTCTCTAGTCATCATAAACCCTAATTAAATACCCTAATTAAACTCACTCTTTCGGATAAAATCCATATCACATACTCAATATGATTTTTCATTCTTTCCAATCTTTTATGAAAAAGTTTATCAATAAATCAACTATTTCTTCAATAAACTATTAAAGCATTTTTTAAATATTCCTTTATATTTTAGTAGTGAAGAATCGGACGAGTGAGAAACATACTTAAAGACTTGAGGGATTGTAAATAGTGTTGCATGAATGAAATTGATATAAAAAAATGTCTTGAGCATACTTAGTATCTTCATATTATCTCCAACTTTTATAAGTATTCTAAAATATTTTGCTATAAAATTAAAAATTAAAAAATTTCCATATTTAATGTCTGGAAATTTTTTTTTTTAAAAAAATGTCAGTATTTAATTACTTTTCGGATCACTTGCTCAAGACATTTTCCCATACTGTAAAATCACTTTTCCAGTGGTTGGCCCTCTTATTTCAATTTCTATGTTTTTTCCATGAAAATGAAAGTAGAAACTAGCATAGTTAAGCTATTTTATTTGACAGCTGATTTTTAGACTCTCCAACTTCGGTGGTTTTACTTTCATTATTCAGCTTGAGAAAGAGCAAAAGTTCCCAGGTCTCTCAATTATGAATATATGGGCTTGACAGAAAGATATGAGATTAGAATGTGGAAAAGGGATTAAAATAGTTGTATTTCATGAGAAATTTTTCACCACGAGTGGAACTAAATAAATGTATATAATAACTCAAAAAAGTTTAACATCCTTAAACATCTCATCTTTGGTAGTAGAAGAATAAAAAAGTTTCTTTATATTTGTGAAAGTTTTGAACGTGTGTACCCTTTTTAATTTTTTAGCTCAACTTGTGTTCAAAAAATAGTTTTAGAAAACTTAGAAAGGTCAGACGAGACATCCCCAAACGACCAAACCCTGGAAAGTAAAGTAAGTAGTGAAAAATTTATAAAATAAAATATATATTTTTTAATATCTCTAGCCCAAGGGTAGGGCCGACCCTCTCTCAACTCTTGTTGGTCCTCCGCCCTTAAGGATTGGATTAAAAAGTAATTTATTGTTATTGTGATCAGATTTTCCAAACCCAATCTTTCAAAATTGTAGAATAAGGTTGGGCTAGTCCCAAGGGTCCAACCTAAATTGATAGTCGGCAACTCTAATCTAATGGGGCTCTTAGCCTGCTTAATCCCTTGTGTTTAGGTCAAATTATAATTTGATCCCAAATGTTTTTTTTTTCCAGTCATTATGATCCTTCATCATATTATAATTAATTGTTTTGGTTCAAATTGTTATTCTTCAACAAGTTACGGTATAAAATTGGTCACCTAATAGCGACGTCATGATTTTAAAAGAGTAGAAATATTAATTTTAACTTTCTCATCCAGAATCTAATCCTAATATTATCTAGAACTTTTTATAAATATTCTAAAATATTTTACATTAAAATTTTTTAAAAAGGATTTCCAGATTTAGTTGTGTTGAATGCCCCGGGCAAATATTTACTTATTTTTCAAATTTAAGAAACTACATAATTAATAGAACTTAGATAGGTGAATTATCCATGCGTTGTATAGAATTTCGATGAAATTTATTTCAATAATACTTAATAATTATTAGAGTTATGTGTACGAATATTTCAGAAATCAATTTTTATTTTTATAATAATTTTTAGTTATATAATATGGAATAATACAAAAGAAAAGAAAAATTTTCATTATTTAAAAACTTTATTAACAAATAATATGATTAAAAAAAAATTTGTCTAAATTAAAATCTGTATATTATTTAAATCGAATTTGCTAAGGCGAGTTTTGGAGCACGTTTTAATGCGCACTCCAACCATTACCGTAACAGAATTGTTGTTCCGTTTGGTTGGCTGCATAGGCACTCTAGCAACAATAGCAAAACCGTTATTTAAATAAATATATGTATAAGATAAAATTAATATCAGTGTTTTTTTCACAAGTACATAGCAATTCATTATTTTTCCCACAGAAATTAATCCCGAGAAATATTTTCATAAAAATATAAAACGTAAAAACTCGTCAAAGCACCCATGACCTGTTATTTGTTTACTCTTTCCCTCTGTGTTTTCTCCTTTCCTTTTCGTCCCAAAATTGGATTGTCACCTAACTGTTCCAGCTGGGCAGAGGCTGAGGTTGCTGTAATATCGCGCCTAAGGTGAGTAATTGATCCACTTTTTGCATTCGATTTTAGGGTTTCAGTGATTGAAGTGTTTTACCGACTGTGGTGGATTAATCGTGTGCTGGTAGAATTAGACTGAGTCTATCTGCTGTAACGTTTGCGATGTTAGAACTACAAAATATGTTCCTTTGGTGGGTTTTTCAATTTTTGTTCTCGTACTGGTCTTTTTCAAGTCCATCAAGTCCTTTTCTTGAAGGACGTGGGTTGCAGTACGTAGAAGATATTTACCTTGCCTCTTGTATGGGAGCATACTGCCCTGAGATCTGGGAGCATACAAGAGGCGAGGTAGATATCTTCTGCTTACTGAAGTAAAGGGATTTATGGAGGGATGAGTTACAGAGAGTAATCAGTTAATTTATATCCTTTCTTTTTTTTTTCAGGGGGCTTTTAGTCTCAAGTTTTGATATAATTATGTTAATTCGTTTTGAATGTAATCCAGAAGCAAAAGGCTGGGATGGGTTCTGAAGATTGTGGTAATGGTGACTTTACCTATGCCCCTAATTCTTTGGCCACTTGTAGCAATTATTGGAAGCCTGTTAGGCGGGATAGGATATGGTTTCTTTGCTCCCTTTATCGCAACATTTGACGCTATTGGTCAGAATGCTGGAGAGAAATTCTACCACTGCTTTGCTGTGAGTATATTGGTTCCATTGTTTGTCACTTTTCCTTCAGCATGCTATCTAGTTTCTGATGAAATCAAGATTTCTGCCATCCAATTTATCACTGTTTTAATTAGAGAAATTTCTATCTTGCATTGCTGAAAGTTGGCATAGGTGAAACAGTTTGATTATGGTTTCACTTAATCCTTGTCTATGTGATTGCTTGCTTATCATGTGCTTGTATCCTAAAACACAAAAGATGAATGAGGAAGAAGGATCACATGCCTCCCTCCACCATAGGAACACCAGCTCTTCAGATTCTATCAAGGCAAGTAAGCCTATTGACAAGAAGAATGAGGGAGAAGGGTTGCATGCCTCCAAACTGGTCTCAGAAGGATCAAGAACATGGAAGGAACCTATCCAACATTATACACCTATACAGGTTTTATCATCATTGAAATACTAGATAATATGAATATGAAATTATTGGAATGTGGGATATGAAATTGAGATACCATTGCGGGTATGGGATTGACTTTTCAAATCATGTGAGGTAAATGGAAGGATTCTTCTTCGTGGAGGTCTGATAGATGCCAAAGATATTTGGAGATGCATTGTCAAAGGAGATTGCAAGAAGTTAGGTGTCAAGCTCCCTGCTTGGACCATATTACAATGTCTTCTAGCCTCAGCAAAGTCCAACTCACCTGGTTTGGTGATTTGTATGTCATTTATTCAGCCACTGTCTTCTTTCTTCTGATTAGGCCTGGTAATGCGAAGACCAATAATTTTCTTTATACTGAATTTCTAGGTGATGAGGTTGAGCTAACAGTGACCAATTTGTTAAGGGATAAAATCTTTCAATGGTTTATCGGGCCACTTTTTGTGATGGAGGAGCAAATAAAGGGACTAAAGTTGAATGAAGATGAGGAAATTTGCGTTAAAATATTAATCTTGGTGCACAGTAATGAAATACCGAAGGACTGGGATAACGCAGGATTTCTGTCCAGTGACAAGGTTGGTAGAATACAACTGCAGGCTCTGATTAGGAGGTTAGTACTACATCTACTGTGTCATTTTATATCATCACATTGATTTGTTTATGAGTATTCATTTCTTGCTTCCCATGACCTGTTAATCTTTGTTCTTGTTTTTATATTTATGTTCTGATCCTCTGAAAAAAGACATCTTTCTTGCCATTCCTACTATGCAATTGGTTGTTACTCTTACATGGGTATTTTTCTACTATTTGAAGGTTGCAAGGTATTGTCGGATCCATGTCCCGTATGCCAACATTCAGAAGGCGCTTCAGGAATATAGTAAAGGTGGTATATCTGGAGGCAATGCAGGCAGGTCTCTTAACAAACCATGACACTGGAACCTTGAGACTGTTAGTAGTTTAGCAAGGGTATTCTAGTATTAAGTAATTACTTGTGCTTAGTATATATATATGTACTCTAGTTGTCAAAAACTATCAACAGA
>JAOXNR010053801.1:0-13571 GCA_028571225.1 Parsonsia alboflavescens | reverse complement strand
CAATACAGGAAGATTGAACATGATTCCCACATAGATATTGGTGGAATTTGCAGGACTGAAAAATCCTAATTTGAAGCCCTGGTCGGAAGAGAGTATTGTCCCGTCTCAAAGAGGGCTTGTGATTGTAATAATATTGTTTATGGACATACAAACTTCTAAACAACAGCTGGTATCGCAAAGAAATAACAACTGAACTGCCTTTGTCTTCTCCATTTCCGACCATGAGGGTTCAGATCAGACTCCACTTTCTACTCGAGGGAGGGAAGGGGGATTGATATGGTTTTGGACAGGGACTCTGGGCGACTACTCAGTAGAGTCAACGGCCAATTCCCGAACGTCTCCGGCTGTAGATACCATATATCAGTATCCATATCTGGATGTCAATCTGTGCGAAATTTGAATATTTCAGTGCGTAAAAATTAATAAAAGTTTTTTTAATTATTTAAATCACTATGAAATAATGAATGAGAGGTGGGATGGGAGTAGCTACGGTCAACCAATTTTTAGGCAAAATTTGACTTCATCATCAGTGAAGACTGTTTAAAAATCAAAAAAACACGCACACGCAAACAAATCCGGATTTCTTTTATACTTGGGTTCGAGAATTGGGGGTGTTTGGCGGAATGGGTGAGAATACCTATTTCTCTGTTTGGTTAAGTAAAATACTAGGGTGTCCAAGCACTAATCAAATTGACATAAAATCGATCATAATCGATTACCTATCGGTTTTATGTCAATTATGATTGTTTGATTTATCGGTTCATAACTAATCGATTATGATCCATTCCAAAAATCAATATATTTGATTGTTTGGTTTGATTAACAATTAAAAAAAAATCTAATCGATTATAACCGAATCAACCCATTCAAATATAATAATATATAATTGTATTATATACAAAATAGTATAAGAAAAAAAGAAAATTTTAATCAATATTAACTGGTTGAACCACAATAATGTATTATAAATAATATTATAATATATTTAATATATTAGCGTTATTATATATTTTATCTATAACAAATATATCACATAAATGAATTTTTAAAAAAGATAAAAAAAATTATAATCGGTTATAACTAAATCAAACAATTCAAAACCGATTTATAAACGGTTTGATTTGGTTTAATTACCCTCTAAAATTCATAACCGATTGTTAGAAATTTTCCATAATCGATTACTTCGATTTGATTATAAAATTTAATTATAACTGAATCAAACCAAACTGCGAACACCCTACAAAATACACAAAAATCCTCATTTCTTAGGATTACAAGTCAACATTAAGAGGGGAATATATCTCAAATTTGGAATCAAGGAGATTTTGTATTTTTTTTTAAAAAAAAAAGCAAAACAAAAGAAAGAAAAAATACAGTCTTGTACATAGAAACAAGTGTGGTTACTTAGAAAAGGTATTAAGGGCCGTCTATATGAGTTTGTAGATTTTTTTTTTTTTTTTGAAAAAAAATTAAAATTGTTTTAAAGAAAAAAAAAAGGGGGGAAATTAGCATTAAAGAAAAGAGAAAATTTAATTTTTTTTTTTTAAAAAAAGAGAGTTAAATTTTGACTTGTTTTTTTATTCTAAACTCTCTTTTTTCTGAAAAACCAACATATATGTTTAAAAGATAATAAATAATAATAATAATAATAATAACAAGTACTTATTTATCTGGCAAAACGGGCATGCAACTGCAACACCAGAATCAGTAAGGACATGGAAACAAGAAGTACAAGAAGGCAAGAATCCAAAGTTGCTTCAATGACCGTTACCGTGTAATCATTCACGGAATGGGGATTCGTGTGGGAATTTTTGCTTTCTGAACAGACTACCATTCCTGTAAAAGCGGGTAATTTGGGACTAGGGAGCTCCCGAGATTTCACTATTGAGCATTGAAAGAATGGTTGACACATTTGGCCTATCTTTTTCAACTTCTTGCACACACAATAGTCCCACTTGGATGTATCTCTTCATTTCCTTTTCAATTCCCTGCCCTCCTGCTTGTTCAACCATTGATGGCTCTATCAGTTTTGCAAGATTGCCTTCGTTCCACATTTTCCATGCCTGAAAACATTGAAAAAGTCATGCAAATATCATATGGAATTCAATTCACAGAGTTTGCCTGGAAGAGAAATTGGGCCCTGCATCTCATGCCCTAAGTACTTACATATCTTACATGGCTTAGCTCATCTTCACCATAGCTCGAGTTTCTCCTTCCTGTTACTTAGCTCATCTTAGCACTGCCATGGTTTCCTTCTCGTGCACCCACCGGTCCAGTTTCCCTTATCCCATTCTTCTGTATTCCGTGGCGCAAACCCTTTCTATGTTCAAATTCTGGAATTCTTAGAATTACAACTCCCAAAAGGTCCACAAATTCCATATACATCGCGTTGGTTTCCCACGGAATATGGCGTCACGATGGATGTCGACGACACCTGCCAGTCTCTTTTCCCTTCATCCCAAAACTTTTCCATTACAGTTCCTTCAGAATTTAGCTGCAAGTAAAGCAGGCCTAATTCCTTTGAATATTTTAAGGTAAGATATGTGGGTTCTGTGCCGTCGTCAACCAATTCAAACCCCTTATTGTATACAGAATTCATGGTGGGCACTCCTATAAATGCGTTCCCATTCCATGGACCGGTGCTCGCGTAACGCTTACTTCTATTCCATGTCAACAATTGCGTAGTCTGTGAGACCTCAAGACCACCAGTGAAATCTCCGGGAGAGGGATCGGAAGGACTTCTCCAAGAGCTTAATCGCCGTTTCTTATCTGTAGCTGATTCTGCACTGAGTCTCATCTTGTTCACAAAACAATCTGTCGGATACTGAATACTTTCCCATACGGTTGTTCCATTATCTTAGAAGACTAAGTTGCCAAAATCAGAGAGCTGAGCAGTGGAATTTGCGTATTAATTTGAAGACCACAAAACTTGTTTCTGCCCATTCAAGACCACAAGATTTCGATCTTCCGAGATAGTGAAAGTTCCAGCAGAATCATTCAGAGGATTTTCTCTGTTGGCCACCCAAATAACGGTCAATACAGGAAGATTGAACATGATTCCCACATGGATATTGGTGGAATTTGGAGGACTGAAAAATCCTAATTTGAAGCTCTGGTCGGAAGAAAGTATTGTTCCGTCGGGTTCTCTAAGAGGGCTTGTGATTGTAATAATATTGTTTATGGACATACAAACTTCTAAACAACAGCAGGTAACCCAAAGAAATAACAATTGAATTGCCTTTGTCTTCTCCATTTCCGACCATGAGGGTTCAGTTCAGACTCCACTCTTGTTTTGTTGAATTATTGTTTTAATCTTCCAATTCTCTTTATCTTCATTGCCAACTCGAGGGAGGGAAGGGGGATTGACATGCTTTTAGTTTTGGACAGGGACTCTGAGCAATTACTCAGTATAGTCAACGGGCAATTCCTGGACCTCTCCGGCAGTTGCTGCCATATATCCGTATCAATTTCTCGATGTCAATCTTAATATCAAAATCAAAATTACTTCTCAGTGCGAAATTTGAATATTTCAATTCTTAAAAATTAATTAAAGTCTTTTTTTTTTTGGTGATTATCTTCATGTCCTACTCGAGGTAGGGATGGGAATTGACCTGCTTTTACTTTTGGACAGGGAATCAGTGACCGTGGGAATTGACGAATGCTATGGCCTCATGGGGGACCTTTACGTACGGGTACATACGTGAGTATCAATTTCTGGATGTCAACGTTAAGATCAAAATCAACATTACTTCTCAGCGTCCAATTTGAATATTTCAATTCTGAAATTAATAAAAGTTTTTTTAAAGAAAAATTAAAATCAAAATGAAATATTGAAGGAGTATATTGAAAAAATTGTGAAAATGAATAACCTGGCCCTTGGCAGTCCTATTTTTCGAAGGGTAATTAAAACTTTAACTCAACCCAACCCCACACAGATAGGAACAGTTTAGCCCTTTATAGTTTTTCTAATTTTAAAAATTATTTAAGATAATATTTCACATCCTTTTAAGAAAAATACACAGAAAACAGTAAATAAAGTGAATAAAAAAACAAAGATAAAATGTTAAAAATTATATACAAACCCCATATTAAAACAAAAGACTCGATTTAATTGGTAAAAAATTGGTAACAGAAACTGCTACGGTAACAGAAAAAAATTGATAGATAAGTTAAACGTAGAGAAGATTCAATTTAAGAAAGAAAGTGAGTAGAAGAGTTTGCAAGGATGAGAGGGAAAGTGGCACATGTGCATGTAAGAAGAAAGGGGAACAAAAAAAGATCATTTAAGACAAACTTTAGATGAATGTAGTAAATTATATTCCTCTGTCCAGAATTGAATGTTCATATTTATATTTTTAGTTGTTCAAAAATAAATGTTCTATTTCCTAAATTAATTAAAATTATGTTAAAAAATTGATATCGTTAAGTTTAAAATGAATTAAGTCAACTATTTTTCTTAAAATTTGTATAAATTAAAAAGAGACATTCAATTACGAACGAAGTGAGTATTTTTTTTATAAAAAAAAATACTTTTGGCCTAAAGGGTCAGTCCAGCCTAGACTTCTCAAAACCCTCATTAGCCTGGACCCTTAAGGGACCCGTTAAAAAACCCTTGCTGCAATTGCAACCAAAATTTTTCAACCCAATAATTTAAAATTTTGAGATAAAATTAGATTGAACTAAAATCCAACCCATTTTAATAGCTTTAATAATTAGTTTCATTTTCTCCCATTTGGTAGCTTTAATATAACTTCAAGAAAAAGATTGCGATATTGATTGTTGAGAGGTATAATAGTCTTTTGACAATTCTTGTCTTAACCTACACACAAGAGTGGTTATAAAGAAAAGGCACACTATATTAAGGGTGGTATGAATGGATTTATAGAATTTTTTAAAGTAAATAAAATAAAATTGTTTTATATTTAAAAGCAATAAGTTAAAAATATTTTCAATATAAAGAATTATTTGATAAAGAAACTACTTTAGTTTTTGTTATCATTCCTTTTTTTCCTTTTGAGGAATCAAAGAAATTACTCCCTTCATCACTAATACAAGTCATTAGCCTTAATTTTGAAAAATTAAGATAGCATTTTTTCCTTAAAATAACTCGATTTATAATGTATTTATGTTGAAATATTAATTAAGAAAAGTACGACTTTAAGGAACTCTTTTAATTTGTGATTTGAAATAGTTTTTGCGAATTTCGTAAGAGGAACATCAATAGTTGTACTTGGACTGACCCTTCCCAACTTTTAAAAGTTCAAAACTCATTTGTTCAAGACACTTCCTCCATCAAATTTTATCATTTGGGCTAAAAACTTAAAATCAACTCCAACCTTTTTTCAAAATTTCAAAGATAACTTTTTTTCCTGACTAAATGTCGTCTTTGGTCCATAAATTATTTTGATTTTCTAAGTTGATCAATTATGCCCTTTTTTTTTGTCATCCACAAATTTGAATATAATAACTTTAGTTCATATTGTTTTATTTTGTCTTTTTGGGAGTCAAAGGTTTCTTTTTTTTTTGGCAAAAAATTTGATCATTTTTACCAAAAGCATGTTTTAGACTATTTTTTAACGAGAATGATAAGAATATTTTTTACACTTTAAGTTTTTTTTTCCTACACACTAACGGATCATACCCAAACCCCCTAGTGTGTGGGGAAAAAAAAAAACCTTGAAGTGCCCAAAATACCTTGGTCATTTATGGTAAAAATTAGTCTAAAACATGCTTTTAGTGAAAATGACCAAACTTGAATAAAAAAAGGTTTGATGATCAAAATAGATAAAATAAAAAAATGTGAACCAAAGTTACTATATTGAAATTTATAGATAACCAAACATGACAAAATAAAATATTATGGATCAAAGTTAAAAAACCAAAATAGTTCATGGATTAAAAGTGCCAATAATTCTTTTTTCCTTGTATTTGGTTCATTGTAATAGAATTGATAAGGAATAGAATTGGTACGAAATGGAATACATGGGAAAGAGAATTGAAATGCTGATTACCCATTCTTTTGTTTGGTTAAATGAAACAGGAAAGAGGAGATTTTTGCAATACTAAGGTATATTATAAAAAATAGATATATTGAGAAACTTAAAATATCGTAGAAAATAATTTCAATGTATTTATACATAAAAAAAATGAAAAATGCAATATATATATATATATATTTATATAAAAAATGAAAGAAGGACTTGGTCCCCTATTAGAGAAACGAAGCAACCTTCTGAACCCCCGTACATTCCGTTTTTCCTTTCTTTTTTTTTTTTTCCTAATTGAAATCAAACATTAACAATCTGATTAGGCATCATTTTGGGTTTAGCCTTCTGGAATTAATAAAAGATTCTTGGATCAATTTAGAATTTGACTTTGATGAAGTGTTCTCAAGCTAACTTTGGTACTGATATATAAATAAATAAATAAATAAATAAATTATATTTCAGGTCGACTAAACTGTGCGGTGCCATACAGACTGAAGATGTGCACCATCCTAAATGACATCATGCGGCTGACGCAAAGCTGGTTGTTGATCAAGGTGGTTCGGATGCGGGGCAGGTGTCGGTTCAGTAAGTTTCGATTCCACAATCAGCTCTACGACGTTCAGAATGTTTGAAGAAGAGGACGTGAGTAGCTTAAAATACCGAATTGATGCTTGGCACGATTCTCGAGGCAACTGAAACGAGGTCGGATTGGGCTCAAATCTGACTGGGTGATTCGGAATGGCCTAACGAACCAAAGTCACTACTATACTGTGGTGCAAGGCATTTTTCGGCCATCCGGAGTCGTTTCGATGGAGTTTTGGACAATTTTCTGTTTTCAGTAGCATTTTCATAATTTTACAGTTTTAAGTGACAGTTTCATAAGTTACTGTTTTCTAGGGGTATTTTAGCAATTTCTTTACTTTTCATTTCCGATTAGGATTAGGGTTTGTTTTGGATTTAAGAATTGTTTTGCTGTTTTTTTTCGTAGTTTTTGATGAATTAAAAGTTGTCACCTTTTCGGCTAATTCGATTTTCGACTACTTCGAAAATTTGTTCTTCACTTGATTTAATTTTCGCCTTCTAACTAATTGCATTGAAGTTTGATTAGAGGGAAGATTGAATCAGGTTTCTTTTTTTAATTTCTTGTTTTGCACGTTTCGGAACAAGAACGAACCTTCAGGTTCTGCCTTCCGACTGCATTAGCGGCTCGATTCGTTTTTTTATTTTTAAAAATCGAAGCAGAGTAGAGATCGACCAGCGAAGGTGCAACGCGGTGAACTAGTGCACACTCGATCGGCGAAGGTGCGGAGTGGCACGGCATGGCGAAGCGAAGGTGCGCCTCTCCCTCTACCTTTCTCCATCTGTGTCGGATCTTTCTAGATCCCAGCCATACTTCCCTTTTTTCTTTTTTTTTCTTTCCAAAACCATGTCCATTTTCACTTCATCTTGTACTTCTAATAGTGGGGTGATGGTGGTGGTGTGATGGTTTTGTTGTGGTGGTGTGATTGTGGTGGTGTGATGGTTGTATTGTGATGGTGATCTTGTGCTGCTCGGACTTTGGTCTCTCGTCTCTGCTAAGCTTGCCGCTCACCACTCGGATTTTTTTTTTTTTTGAAATGACGTCGTTTTGGATCTTTATGCAGAGTGCGACATCGCACATATTAGAAAGGTTCATATATATATACATATATATATATATATATATATATATATATATATATAGATTTGCTAAATCGCTCTCCAACCATTATATATATATTTATATTTATATTTATATATATCAGGTTTTCTATTATGTGCTTCATCACACACTGTGCGCCAAGCCAAAAAAATCAAATCGGGGTGAAGAGGCCACCAAATTTCTCGTTCTCTCCTTCTTCCTTCTCTCTCTCTCCTTCTTCTCTTTCTCCTTCTAGTTATTTTTTCCTTCTTCTCTCTCTCCGCAACAGCAATGGGTGCGACGGTGTGGGGTGTTGGTGGAGGTCGCGCCAGGGGCAAGCGTAGCGTGGTGGTAGGTGGGTTGGCAGGGGTGGGCATTGGGCGGTGGCGGTGTTGCGTAGAGTCGGTTCCAGATTTGCTCTCCTTCTCTCTCTCTTCCTCCAGAGAGTTGGCAAGAGTGGGGGTTGGGTGGTGTCGGTTCCAGATCTGCTTTTTTTCCCCTGTTTTTTCAGATCTAATTGATGGTGGTGGTGGGTGGTGTAGTGTTGGTAGGGTGGTGGTGGGTGTAGTGTTTGGTTGGTGGGTGGTGGAACGGTGCTGCAACATCCCTGCTGCTATCGCTGGTCAATGGAGGAGAGCTCTGGTGGGTGGTGGTGGTGAAAGGGTCTAAAAGGTGGTTGCTGTCTCTGGTTCTAGTTTGTGTTTGAGGATTTTGCTGTCGCTATTGCTAGTTAGTTTGCTAATCCAAAGCAGAGAAGGAAGAGAGAAGCAGAGATGCACTGATAGAGGAGAGAGAGAGTTTATGTGAATTGCCTAAATTTTTTTTTTTTATTTTAAAAACCACCTTTTGCCAAAACTACGTCGTTTTGGCTTGATGCACAATGTGCGATGAAGCATATAATAGAAAACCTGTATATATATAAAATAGAACTTCTGGCCTGTGTGATGTTGCACAGGCCACTCAGTGTGAATAACGAACATCTGCGTTTCAGGAGTTAAAATATTTGAAAACTAAACGAAGTCTTTTTGTTTTCATTAAACAAAAAAGAATTTATTTGCCAGCAGGGCAGCTTTCTTGCTCACATCAAAAAGATTTGAAAAACCCCATTTGAACAAACAAGTTACACCCCTACAGTGAAGAAAGCTGACCCATCTGAAGTAGGAGCTCTTCTACTGCCGAAGCCGTCTCACCGAACACTCGCAGAGTCTAAGAAGGTGGGTTGAGCTTGTAAAATAAAAGTGAATGGAAGGTAGGGTCAACGACAGTGAGGAAATCGGAACCCATCTAAGATCGTCGAAGCTACTCCATTGTCGAACCCTACTCCCTACCCCAACAGAGAGTCTGAGAATGTGAGTTCCCAAGCTTAACCTCATCTCTGCTCTGGGATTTTTGGAACTGCGATTTCTGTTAAGAAAATTAGGACTTCTACATGTGTTTTTTTGTTTTGCTTGGGATTAGTTTGTTAGGAACTATCCTCTTAACCTTCTGCAAGAAAGATAAAAAAGGAGTATGATAGAATATTTGTTTTCGAAGTTCACCCAACTAGAGCTACGTCTTCGTGGAGAGGCACTCTGCAAAAGTTCACTAGACAGAAGAGTTTGGGGTACAAAGATGATCTTCTCTCAAGATCAGAGTACAAAGGAGTGAGAACTCGCACTGAAAAAATCAAACCCTGATTTTTCCTCTCCTTTCTCACTGTACACTTTTCCCACCTCTCTTTATTTGTCTCAGTAGAATACTTTCTGTCTATCTCACTTCTTGTCTCTTATACAGAGGAGCTTCTTTGCCTTAAAAGCAAAAACAAATGTGAAAAGACAAAAAGAGAGGGCCAGCTCAAAATCAACCTCAACCTCCAGCTCTGCAAGCTCGACCTCGACCTCGACCTCGACCTCGACCTTGAGCTCTACCTGCTCGACCTCAACCTTGAGCTCTGTCTGCTCGACCTCGACCTTGAGCTCTACCAGAGTATATTTGGCTTTACTTGCCAACAATTTCCCACTTGAAGATAAATATATCTGATGCACCAAGCAACTTTGCAGTAGTCTTCTTTACTTGTGCCTCTGCAATACTCCTCATCAATCAACATGGAGTAACACCAATGGTGGTAGTACAGAAGACATGTTCTTCTCTATCTACAACCTTGGTTAACATGTCAACAGGGTTCTTTGAGCCATCAATCTTTTGTTGCTTCAACTCATTATCCTTCAATGCTGACCTGATGAAGTGATAACGCTTCTTGATATGTCTCGTCTTTGAGTGATACGGTGCTTTCTAAGTTAAATGCACTGCACTTTGACTATCACTCCACAGTGTACTAATTGGCTGCTTTCGATGTAGCTCCTCCATTTAATCTTGTAACCACATGATTTCCTTGGAGGCTTCTGTGATCGCCACATGCTCCGCTTCTGTCATCGAAAGAGCCGCCACTTTTTGCAGTTGAGATACCTAACTCACTGTTGTACCCGCAACTGTAAAGACATATCTCGTGATACTCTTGCCACTGTCTCGATGACCCGAGTGATCTGCATCCACAAAGCTTTCCAATTCTAAGAATGTGTTACCATAGCAAAGAGACTAATTTGGTGTACCTGCCAGATATCTCAATATCCATTTCACTTCATTCCAATGCTCTTTGCCTGGGTTCTGCAAGTATCAACTCACTACTCCCACTGCCTGTGCAATGTCTGGTCTCGTGCACACCATGGCATACATCAAACTTCGCATTGCTGATGCATATGGAACTACTGCCATTTCATCCTTCATAGCTTGAGTGCTCGAGCACATGTCCTTGGAAAGTTTGAAGTGACTCGCTAGAGGATTCACAGCCGGTTTTGCCTTGTCCATGTTGAGTCTCTTCAACACCTTGTGCACATGGTCTTCTTGTGACAGCCATAGCTTCTTATTTTTCTTGTCCCTGATGATTTTCATGCCTAGGATATTCTTGGCCTCTCCCAAGTCTTTCATAGCAAACTATGATGCTAACATCTTCTTCACTTCAGCAATTCTCTTCAATTTGAACTAGCCACCAGTATGTTATCCACGTATAAAGAGAGATACACAATATCACCATTGTTATACTTGCGAAGATAGACATGATGATCAGACTCACAGTGTGCAAAACCTTTTTCTTCCATGAAACCATCAAACTTCAGGTACCAATGTTGCGGAGCTTGTTTCAAGCCATACAAGCTTTTCTTCAAGTGACATACCATGTGCTCCTTACCTTTGACTTCAAAACCTTCAGGTTGTGCCATGTATAGTTCTTCATCTAAGTCACCATGTAAAAACGTTGTTTTTACGTCTAACTACTCGAGATGAAGGTCCTCCACTGCAACAATGCTCAACATAACTCTTATTGAGGTCATCTTCACTACTGGTGAAAAAATTTCAAGGTAGTCAATCCCTTCCTTTTGAGAAAAACCTTTGACTACAAGTCTGGCCTTATGTCTGATACTCCCGTCAGCTTCATTTTTTATCTTATACACCCATTTGTTTAATAATTCCTTTTTTCCTTCAAGTAACTTGGCCAGCTCCCAGGTCTTGTTCTGAAGTAACAAGCTCATCTCGTCTCTCATGGCACGCTCCCATTGCAAGTGAGATGTATCTTTCTTTGCCTCATCATATGTCTTTGGTTCTCCCGAATCTATGTACAAGACATGGCTCAGAACAATATTTGATGATGGATCAAATACTTCTTGCTGCTTTCTCACACGTGTGGACCTCCTCAAAACAGGTTCTTCACAGTTGTTGGTCTGCTCTGAATCATTGTGTTAGTTTTGAACTGCCTCCTCACTGATAATAGGTTCATCTTGAACCTTTTTTTCGGATGCACTCTGATTTGCTGGAGTCTTCTTCACGGGCATCGTATCTAACTCAACACATTTTGATTCTTTGGCTTCTCCATGCTCTATCTGACGATCCTTGTATACCTTTTCTTCATGGAATACCACATTCTGGCTGCGAATGACTTTTTTATTCTGGTATTCCCAAAGTCTGTAACCATACTCATTGCCACAATATCTTCCTATCCTCCCTGTTAATCAAAGCATATGCAATGCAACCAAAGACCCTTAGTTAGGAATAATTGACCCTTTTTCCAAATCATCTCTCTTGTGGTATTTCTCCATCCAACGCACTAGATAGGCTTCTATTGATAAGGTAAACAGTTGTATCAACTGAAGCAGCCCACAAATGTAGTGGAAGACCCGCATGCAATCTCATACATCTTGCACGTTCTAGAATGGTCCTGTTCATTCTCTCAATAACACCATTTGTCTGAGGAGTTCTAGGAACAGTCTTCAACCCATGTATACCTTGCTGACTAAAATATTCTACAAATTCCTTGCTGGTGTATTCACCACCATTGTCTGACTTCAGACATTTAACTTGACAGCCTGTTTCCTTTTCTACCATGGTTTTCCACATTTACAATCACAATCCCTTTTCCAACAATCGGACATGTGTGTCCGTTCCCCATGACCACTTGTCCAAAATCTCCATTGACATAATCAGCAAATCGCTCTCTTTGCAAGGTGCAGTGGGAAGAAGCACCAGAGTCGATAAACCACTTGTTTGACGTCAAGTCAAACCCTGCAGATAAACACAAGTTTTCTAGCAGGGGTTCATCACCGACCACATTTGCTCCTTGATTCTCATCTTGTAGCTTTTTCTTGTAGGCTTCACATTGAATCCTTCGGTGTCCGATTTTGTGGCAATACCAACACCTATCTTTTGCACTCGACCTCTTTCCTCTTGACTGTGATCTTCCACGCCCGCTGAATTTTCCTCTGCTCTTGCTTCGTCCATGGTTCTCCACAGCCAGTGCTGTAGAAGACGTAGATGCTGAAGAATCATCTCCACCTGGGGCTTTCCTTCACTTCTCTTCATCCATGATGCAACTCATAGCATCATCCAAAGTCAAGTCATCCTTTGTGGTGCTTGAAATACCCTGCACTGCAATGTTGTAGCTTTCTGGAACAGAACATAAGAACAGTAAAGCAAGAAGCATCAGTTAAAATTTTGTTAATAAATTGATATTGTTAAGTTTAAAATGAACTAAGTCAACTAATTTTTTTTAAATTTGTATAAGTCAAAGTAAGACATTTAATTTCGAATAGAGGGAATATTTTTTATATGTTAATAATATGAATTATATTTTTGATTCATCATTTATCGGATTAAAAATAAAAAAAATTCTCAAGATCAGCCAATCCGATTTTTTTAAAAAAATATCTAATCAATCCATTTAAATAATTAGATTCTATCAGTTTATATTGGTTTTGTTCGGATCGTTTCGGTTGTCGAACTCAGACACCCAATTAGAGGAAAGAAGTTGCATTCTAAACTCAGTCGCGTTTCCTAAAATTGAAACCAATCATTAACGATGTGATGAGGCATCAGATCGCGTATATCATATTCCCTTCTTTAAAAATATAACTTTCTTGGGTCAACTTGGATCTCACAGACTTTTTGGGCCAATGTATACTACTCTTTGAAAAATACCTTTTGGATCACCTTGAGGATCGTGAGACGAATGTATAGATTTATGCAATAAAAAGTAAACAAACTGCACACACAACAGTCTTCCTCGACTTCTGAACTAGCATAACAATATATGTGTCCAGAAGAGAGAAAGAAACGACAAATGGATGAAACTTAAATTGTGTTAAACAACAATGGGGACTTATCCGAAGTAGATTGACTGGTTCTACTACTACTGCCAGTCGAATGTGTGGGAAAGGAATCAGAGAACTCTAATATTGATTCTTCTTCTTCTTCTTCAATACAGTTTAAACCTTGAAAATTTGATGGAATTCCTGGTTGCCTTTTCGAAACCCTAATCCTCTCCAACTCAAAAGCTACTTCTTTCATGGTGGGCCTTTTCCTTCCATTCAAGTTTAGGCATCTCTCTGCCAGTTTAGCGA
>JAOXNR010053800.1:0-13573 GCA_028571225.1 Parsonsia alboflavescens | reverse complement strand
CTGAGCCTATAAATAGTCCATCATTTGTATTGCATTAGAACAATTAACTTGACAAACACTTTTCAGAAATTTGATTGGATTTCGAATGGATTCAAAAGGTTCCTTGACTGATAGTTGCTAGGGCTCTTCTAGGGTTCTTAGTGAAACTTTAGGGTTTATCAATACGTGGCTAGGGTAATTGAGTTGGGTTGAAGAAATCCAAACTAATAGATCATATTGGAAGATTATCATGGTCATTAGTCACTAGCTTGAATCTCTTGTTGAAGTCTTGGGCAAAATTTCAGATTATGAGTGACCTTGGGTAGAATTTCAAAATTTCATTTGAAGTTAGGACCTTGGGATAAGAAAAGGAAGATAATTCTTGACCCAGTGACAACTCCATGAATGACCTCGTGAGCAGAAATATTGGTGGTCATGGAAAAGAAGGGTCTTCTAAAGCCCCAAAGATCTCTCAAAACTCCTTTGGCCAAGAGAGACACGACAAGGTTCGGCCACTACAGTAAGGACCATGGTCATCTCATAGAGGATTGTTTCGACCTCAAACAAGAAATTGAGAGGTTGGTAAAGAAAGGCCACTTACAAAAATTTCTGGCTACGAATATAGGTCTTGTAAATCCACCACCTGCAGTTGCAAACCAGCCGTGACCTCCTATTGAAGAGGTTGATGAGGTTGAAAGGAGCTAGGGGAGGAGATTTTGTCCCCTTAACGGTGTCATTCCAGATTAGAGAATTCTTGGTACGAAAAATTCTAGTTGACATTGGAAGTGCAGTGAATGTCTTGTACAAAAAGGTGTTCGATCAAATGTTGATAGATAAGAGCTCGTTGGTAAAGTCGGATACTGCCTTGACCAGCTTCAATGGCATCACGACCTATGCAAAAGGGATTCTATGGGTTCTGACTGTAGTCTATATGGATAGAAAGGGGATCATAAGGTCATGGACTGGTTGGTGGTGGATGCAACATGAACTTATAATGCTGTTCTTGGTAGGAGAGGGGTCATGGACCTGAATGCTTAAATCTCTTTGCTAAGCTACTGCATGAGGATCAAGGTGGGAGAAAGCTGGATCACCCTAGAATGAGACAGACAGACAGCCGCAAAATGCTACCTCGCTGAAGTTTAGAGCTATCAAAATGGGCTGGGCAATTGGGGCAGGCTCGGCCCTACTCCACATTTTTGAAAGGTTGGGTTTAAAAAACTCGATTCCAATTGCAACAAGGGCTTTAAAGCCCGACCCTTAAGGGTTAAGGGTCAACAAGGGTTTAGAGAGGGTTAGGCCGGCCCAGCCCTTGGGGCCAAAGATATATAAAAAAATACATATTATTTTATTTTATAATTTTTATTACCTATTTTCTAGGATTTGGTTGTCTCATGTTTGACTTCTTTTTCTATTCTTAGAAAGAATCTTGGTTTCTTTTCTTACACACACTTATAATTTTAGTTATTTTGTTTTTTATTTTTATTTTTTAGGTTGTAATGAGTATATTAAATATAAGAATTGAATTTTTCACTTTTTCATTCAGTTTGTATACCAATTTCTACATTTTTTTTTTGCTAATTTTCCATTCACTTTCTGTTACTATTTTTTGCAATTTTTTTAAAAAAGTGGTGTGAAAATTGAATTTTTTTATTTTAAATATTTTTAAAATTACAAAAAATATATAAAGGCCTGGCCCTTGGCCCTTGTGGGGTTGGGCTGGCTTAGGATTTTGATGGCTTGTCTCGGCCCTTGGGGTTGGGGCTGGGCTGGGCTGGGCCACCCCAATTGACAACTCTACCGAAGGGGATGCTGAGGTCTTGGCAATGTCCGAGCAGGTTGATTTCATTGACCTCCCAAAGGCCGATTATGAGTCCACAATCCTGGTTGTCACAGAGGGAGAAAAAGTTTTTTCTCAACTCAAAATTCCCCATGAAAGGGATCAAGATATGCGAACTTTTGCCATCTAAGATCAAAAGGAAGCTCGTTGATTCCGTTCAAGAATACCTGAAAGTTTTCGCCTGGCAACCTTGAAGGAATTGATAGAGGGATAGCAGAATAGAAGGTTGGGCTTAGACCATGAGTCAAACTAATAAAGCAAAAGAAAATAACTTTTGCCCCAGAAAGAAATGAAGTCATAGCCTGAGAAGTCCAAGCTCTTCTCGACCCCGGGATCTTCAAAGAGGTTGTGTACCCTGAATGGCTAGCTAATCCAGTGGTTGTGTCATTAAAGGAAGGGACATGGAGTAAATAAATATTGTTGGAAAAACTCATACCCGCTCCCGAGCATTGATTAAATGGTGGACTCAACTGCTGATTGTGAATGGTTGTGTTTCTTAGATGCCTATAAGGGGTGTCATCAGATTCCAATGGTGTTGGAAGACATGGGAAAGACCTCATTCATTGCAGAGGTTGGGGCCTACTGTTATACCAAGATGTCGTTTGGATTGAAGAATGCAGGGGTAGAATTCCAGGGATCTATGCACAAGGTTTTTAGGAAGCAGCTCGGGAGGAATATTGAGGTCTATGTGGATGACATTCTAATTAAGTCCAGGACCTTGAAAGACTTGATTGAGGATATAAGAGAGACTTTCCATTGAAAGCTACTTACATGAAGCTCAATCCTGAAATATGTATCTTTGGGGTCTTAGTGGGAGACTTCTTGGGTTCATGGTATCAAAATGAGGCATTGATGCCAACACTGATAAGATAAAAGCACTCCTGGACATGGAACCTCCCAGAAGCATTAAGGAAGTCCAGAGTTTAATAGGGAAGATGCAGCATTGGGATGTTTCATTAGCAAGATGGTCGACAAGGGAGAAAAGTTTTATGATGTCCTAAATGACAAAGATTTCCAGTGTATAGAGGATCGCCAAATAGCTTTCAAAAAGCTGAAAGAATGTCTGGGAAAATCCCCACAACTGGTTTCCCCAAGGTCGGGAGAAGAAATCTTGATGTAGTTAACTGCAGCAGAGAAGGCAATCAGCTTAGTCCTACTCGTAGTAAGGTCAAGTTTACAATTTCTAGTGTATTATGTAAGCCGTTTGCTCCGAGGTCCTGAAATTTGATATTCGGACTTCAAGAATTTCTTGTACCTTATTGTTACTACTTTAAGGAACCTTAAACCCTATTTTGAAGCTTACCTGATAAGAGTATTGACCAATCTACCACTAAACCAAGATCAGGCAGCACCCACCCAAGCTATCGGGTAGGACGATGAAGTGGTTGCTCAAACTCTCAGGATATCAAATTGATTTCGAACAGAGGAAAGCTATCAAAGCTTAGGCTCTCCCAAACTTCGTAGAAGAATGCACAAGAGTTCCACTGGAGCTCACTAACACTTGTGAAACTAGTGTATGGACCATGTCCACTGATGGTTCCATTGAAAAGGAAAGGTGCAGGAATCGTATTGATCAGCCATGAGGGAGTGAGAATCCCTTACTCTATTTGATGAAGCTCGGAAATGGTCTCCGGGTCACCCCGAACCATGATGACTCCTGTAATCTCAACCTAAGGAGAAAAAGGAGTAGGTCATTGAAGTGGGCAATCGCCCTGGGGAGAGCTCCGATGCCTAAATCAGTATTCTGAGAAGGTAATTTTTGAGTAAATTAGCTCAGTCTATTATGTCGTTCTTTGGACTATGTGTGTTTCGATCATATATATCAAATAAGTAGTTACCTCTTTGATCATGGCTTTGCAATTACGTGATAGTAGGCAATTAGGAGAATTGTGAGATCGTATCATATCCCTCCAAATTGCTCCTAGAATGGTGGAGTTTCCCTAAGTTGGGATACCTTGCCATGCACGCCTCTTGTCAAGAGCTACAACGTCACTAACAACCTATAAACCAACGTAATGACTTGTCTGTGGATGCCGATGGTCTTGACTATTTCTTTTGGAAGGTCTCGAAGAGTGACTATAGGTTCATAGAGCACATAAGGAGTGGCAAACATTTTGTCGTGGCATGGAATATGTATGAGATGGATTGGAGCTTACTGGTTCAAAGGTTGTGGTTCGGTGAGAAATTTCCTAAGCTCATTTTAAGGTCGGTGACCTAGGAGGCAGTTGGGGAGAGGTCGCTGCCCACCTTTCCTCTTGACTCGTGAGTCTGACTTTGATGCAAGACAATTTGAATTGTCCGCAATTTCCTGAACAACAAATCCGAACAAGAAAACAAGAAACGATGTTTTGCATGATCACTCACGATTTTGGCTTAATTTGAATTGCAATTCAAAACCAAGTAAGAGTTGAAAAAGGAAAAGGAATTCGTTCCTGGAATAATGATCGTCTAAAATGAATAAAAATGATACATAAGAAAAACTACTTAAATAAAACCCTAGAACAATAATAAAAGTAATTCCAAAAGAAACCCTACTGAAAAAAAAAAGAAGAAAAAAGCCCCAAATGCCATGAAAAAGATCCCGGATGGCCCAAAACTGTCTTAGGCCATGGCAAAGCAATGTTTTTTTCCCGTTGGGCCTTTTCCAGTCGTCTAGTCAAGTTTCAACCCATTCCAAGATAGTAGGTCCAACCCGCATCCCGAGGTAGAAGGTCTGCATCAGTCCGGATCAGGATCGTTTTCCCTACAGTCACTTGGACCTGCTTGGACTCCGTGGCGTGGGCCTGACCGGTGTAGCCTACTGGTCCAAACCATCCTATTCCTCTTGGACGATGTCCTCATCAAACTTTTAGGTATTCGGGTTGGGACATGAGTCCACTTTTATCGGTTTTTCCCGGTCATACCTATTTCTTCCATCGTTAGCCCCCTTTAGGCTCAGCGAGCACGAAGGTCGTGGGGCATAAATTACCATCTTTAAGTCGCGACCTCTGAAGGGTGGCATCGTTTTCTTGTAATGCCTAGTTTTGGAGGTAAGGTACCTCATCAATTTTGGCAGTCGCCTCGGTTTCTGGCATACCGAATCCTTTTTAACAACCCAAAGGACTCCTCACATATAAATTGGGAAGCTTTTGAAGGTTTTAGGATTTACCTAAACTTTTCTCTTGCTCACAGAATTCCCTTTCTGCAATATCATCTGCTTCTTTCTCAAATTCCTTTCTTTTCTCGGTTTGGAGAGTATCTTAAGGTTCAGAACACCTCCTTTCTTAATCTTTTAGGAAATAATGAATGACTTCTCTTTTCTCTTCATTTTATTGATTTTGGAAAAAGAAAAATCTCATCCTTCCGTTCTTCGAAAAAACGTCTTCTGTGTCTTTGCTTGAGTCATCTTCCTAAACTAGATTATCTTCTTCTAGCACCCTTTCTCTCCATTTCGGAGAGATTTCTAGGCCTCCCCCCCCCCTGTCAACCCATAGAATGAGGTATTTTATTTGTCTTTTCTTTGTCCTCTTCCTTAGGTCCCTCTGATATTTTTCAAATTAGTGGGGAGAGGGTTTGAATGGGGAGGATAAGGTTGCCGCTCGACAGCCTAAGCGGCGCAGTAGCCATTGCGTCGAACATAGTCCTTCACTTGACCAACCTCAGATGGGGCATTCTTCTGCCGTACTTGCACCCTTTCTTTTTTTTTTGATATAGTCCATTTTTGGAATTTCTCCATAGCACAACTTTTGTTCCTAATCCTGTGCGGACTATAATCGGGTTCATTGCAATCTGTCACCTCTACAAAGTTCTAGTTTTTCTGGACCTCTTAAGATGTTTCTTCAAGGTTGGTGTCGCTTCGGCACCAAATAAAACTAGTGTAGGGTACCTTTAGTTTAAGAATACGTACAAGCTGGTAGGTCCCTTCCAATCCTCTAGCGGGGATGGGAAGGATTCTTTCTTCTTTGCCAAGCTTCCAAACAGTTTGGTCCAGTGTGAGCCCTACCTAGACTGGAACTTTAATAAGACTTTTTATAATGGTCTCCCTACCTTGGTAGGTGAACAAGAGTGGGAGAGAACTTTCTTGGTCGACCTGGCCTGCTTCGATGTTAAGAAGGTCGAATGTGCCCCACCAGTCTCGCCTGTAGCCTTTCTTTGTTTTGCAAGATTACGGAGTTCCGCAAAACTCGACCTTCCCTCTCTTAGGAGAAGCACTGGAATTCTTCCCAATGGTATGAAATTTCTCCATATCTTCGGTTTTTAACGGGTCTCATTTAAGCTTCTTGTATGCTGACATCTCTTTTTCCTTTATCTTGATAGGGATGAGGCCCACATAGCTTTTGAAGTCCTCCACCGACCCTAAACAAAGTCAGCTAGATGGGTTACTGGCTTTTTGAGCTTCTACCAATGGCCCTCGTGATGCTGACGGTGGCTCTTCTACTGCTCCTGCTGTTACCCCAACCTCTAGGGGATCTTCCTTCAAGATCTCTATCCCCCAGACTCGGAGCAAATAGATTGTTGTGGCAGGTCAAACTCAGACTACTCTAAAGAGGAGTGCTGAGGTTACATCTTTGCAGGCTTCTGAATGGCCTACAAAGATTCTGATTTCATCTTCTTCTCCTATCTACACCACCGGAGAAGAATCCTCCTTTGACTTTCTCGGGGAAGGGGAAGGTTCCAGTGACCTTAAAGTAGGGGTTGGAGTTTAATGGTTGGGTTGCCGAGGAGGGCGGTGAGACATTAAAGAGGCTGGGGAATCTGTCCTTGGTGTCCTATACCAATAAGGGACCGCAAGCTAGGTCCCTTACCTTGCTATGGAGTTTTTGGACTCGTTGTTCCAATGGCCACACTCTTAGTCCTCCCTAACGGAGTGTGATCCGCTTGTTGATTGGGAAATTTGTCTGCAGCTCATGGATGACGAGCTCGATCGATACACTACCTCTCTCCATACTGCATTAAGTCTCCTCAATTTCTTTATTATTATTTTTTTGTAGTCATTTTGTTCCAATTCTTCTTGAATACTGACCTTTCTCATTTCTTTTTTTTAAGAACCATGTCTTCTTGGGTGAGTGACTGAGAAGAGAAGTGGAGAGAGTATAGAAAGATTAGAAGTTCTCTACCTTGATCTCCGAGCTCCAAGACGAGAGGAGTTGACTTGTATAAGAGACTGCAGAGCTCACTACCTCTGTTGAGAAAGCCAATGCCTCATATACGATCATGAGTGACCTCTTGGGGGAGTGCAAAAAGAACATAATCGAGGCCAAAGCTAAGAACCTGATGATGGCCTCAGTTCTAGAAGAAGCTGGTAAGAAGAGCGAGCAGTTGGTCGAGCTTGGCAACAAGTAGAAGGATGGCATCAATGACCTCGAGGCTCAGCTGGGGGGACTTCTAGGGCATGTGTGAGGAGGATGGTAGCTTTTTCCCTGACCAAGCTCGAGGGGATCCCAGCCCGTCCAAGATTGTGTAAAGTCCCTTCTTCGTCCTCAGCTCTATGGGCTCCATGTTGACGTGATTGACAAGCTTCGCGAGCTCAATGGGGAATTAAAGCTTGACCCAGATGTCCATGAGGGGCCATACCATCCAGACACAATAGCTCCTCTTTCTTGGGAGAAAGAAAGTCTAGACCCGACATACCAGGAGGAGGTCGTTGCTGCTGAAGCCTTGGCGCATATCAATCAAGCTGATGGAGGTACTTTTGAAAAGACGAAAAAGCCAATGGATGCATCCGCTGAAGCTGAGTCTGCTGAGAGGGTAGTCCACGACATTCGCCCTAAGGCATTTGCTCGACCTGAAGGTACAGTTATTCATCACTATGGAGATTTAATTACACATTATCCCTTTCATCCCGAACTTGTTTATTTCGATGAGGTGCTCAATCTCTCCTGAGCTATTCGTATATCTTTGAATAGATCTCCATTTGAAAATATTGTTGATTACCTCACAGGTCCATCGATGCCTCTAGACAGGAGATAACCGTGGATGAGAGGGCACTGTCGAGCTCACTGGAGGCCCCTAAGGGAAGGTGATGAAGAAGACTAGATTGTAATAGAATAGGACCTTTCGTAGTCTTTCTTTTTCGTGCTTTCTAATATTGAATGCTCATCTTTTTGAGCTCATATTCCTGCTCTTTGTACAGAATACTTTTCTTTTTTATGAATAAAAAATTTTCCAAAGTGACTTTGCTGCTTCTGCTTCAACACTTAGAACTTGCATAATAATCCAAACTGGCTTTGAAACTCAAGTGAATAAGAAGAAATAAGGTTTGAATGAGCTCTGCTAAGTTAACTTTTATTTAAATCCTCTGAAATTTGATTTTCACAGACAGATATTGAAGAAGTTGCTAAGGTTTCATTATTGTTCAATGAGCTTCTTCTGAATAAGGTCTCAAGCTATATAACGAGATTACAAGGTCTGGAAGGGCATAGAAAACCATCAGCATAAAACTTCTTTAGATGGCAAACTTTCCAAGGTCTTAGGTGTTGTATTCCTTTGAGATTAGTGAGCTTATAGTTACCTCCTTTGTGAACTTCTAGGATTATGTAAGGTCCCTCCCAACTTTCTTGCAGCTTTGTCAGTTGTCCTTGCTTTCTAACATCCGACCTCTTGAGGACCATTTCTCCAATTGTGATTTGCTGTACTTTCACTTTCTTGTTGAAAAGATTTGTGACTTGCAATTTATATTTTCTATCAACTTCCATAGCTTTACTTCTGACTTCTTCGAGGAGGTCGAGGTATGCCCTTCTCTACCCCTCATTTAAGACTGAATCATGTTCGGTCAATCTCTTGGACTTCATTCTGACCTCGACTGGCATTACGGCTTCTACACCGAAGCATAGACTGAATGATGTTTCTCTAGTACCTTTCCTAGGTGTGGTTCTGTATGCCTGTATAATGCTTGGAATTTCTTCTGGCCAGGAAGGTTTTGACCTTCCTTCTCGAACTTGGTAAGTCTTTTCTTGAGGCCCTACAGAATGGTTTTGTTTGTGACCTCAGCCAGTCTGTTCACTTGGGGATAAGCTACAGAGGTCAACATTTGTTCTATATTCAAATTTTCATAGAAAGTCTTAAATGGATTGCCTACAATCTGTCTTCCATTGTCAGAGATGATAGCTTAGGGAGCCCTGAACCTACATACAATATTTCTCCACATAAAGGATCATACCTCTGGTGAAGAGATCATTGCCATTGGCGTATGATGTTTTCAATGTTCGAAACCATCGAAGGCCAATAGTAACCCGTCCTTAGTATCTTTTTTGCAATGGTTTTCGCTCCTATGTGTGATCCACATATTCCACTATGCACCGCTTCAGTGACATACTCTCCTTCTCTCTTGCTAAGGCATTTGAGTAATGGCCATGTATATGACCTTCTGTACACCTCGTCATCTCTTTTCATTGCATAACGGGGTGCCCATTTTCCTATTCAGCGAGCTTCTTTGTCATCTTGTGGAAGGTTGCCATCTTTGAGGAATCTAAAGATTGGGTATCTCTAGTCTGCCTGATCCTCTATAACCAAGTTTTCTTCTTGATTTATGCTTGGAGATATAACTGTTCCACCTGTAGCTCGGCTTTTGTCCCTTTGAGCTCTCGGTAGACTTTCGATTGTGTGTTTACTTCTGAATTTTGCTCTCTAGGCATTTGCTTGAGCAGGAAATACTCAAGTTTCGATGTTATATCTCTTACTCTTTTGAGATATTGAATCATGTTCTCCTCCCTAGCTTCATATTCTCCAGCGACTTGGATGGCGATAACTTGTGAATTAGTTTTGGCATGCAATTTTTGCTCTTTTAGAGCTTTTATAAGAGTAAGACCTACAAATCGTTTTCGGATTCATTATTCGAGGTTGGGAAGTTGTATTTCACAGAGTAAGGGATTCTCACTCCCTCAATGCTTATCAGTACAATTCCCGCACTTGAACTTTCCTTTTCATTGGAGCCATCAGCGTACATGGTCACGATATTAATTTGATAAGTGCTTGTGAGCTCTAGTGGAACTCTTGTGCATTCTTCTACGAAGTTTGAGAGGGCTTGAATTTTAATGGCTTTCTTTGGCTCAAATTAAATTTGATATTCCAAGAGTTCGAGTGACCACTTCATCGTGTTGCCTAATAGCTAGGGTTTTGCTAGAGCTTGTTTTAGTGGAAGATTGGTTAATACTCTTATCGGGTAAGCTTCAAAATAAGGCTTAAGCTTCCTTGAAGTAATAACAATCAGGTATAGGAATTTTTTGAGGTCTGAATATCTAATTTCTGGTCCTCAGAGCAAACGTCTTACATAATCCATTGGAAATTTTAAACCTGACCTTTCTATTAGCAGCAGCAACTGACCTAGGGGAGATAAGTTGTGTTTCCCAAAAAGTCTTTCAATTTTCTGAAAGTTGTTTGGCAGTGTTCAGTCCACTGGAAATCTTTCGGCTTCTACAGGACATCGTAAAACTTCTATCCTTTATCTGCCATCTTGTTGATGAAGCATCCTACTGCTGCCATTTTTCAAACTAGACTCTAGACCTCTTTAATGTTCATGGGAGGTTCCATGTCTAAGGGTGCTTTTATTTTGTCAGGGTTGGCATCAATGCTCCGTTCTAATATCATGAAACCTAAAAACTTTCCTGCTGAAACTCCGAAGGTGCATCTTTCAGGATTGAGTTTCATATGAGCAGCTTTCAACGTCTGGAATGTCTCCTTGACATCTTCGATGAAGTCCTCTGCACTTTTGGACTTGATTACAATGTCATCCACGTAGACCTCGATTTTCCTCCTGAGCTGGTTGTTGAAGACCTTGCCCATGGCTCGTTGGAATTCTGCCCCCGCATTCTTTAAGCCAAAGGGCATATTGCTGGAGTAGTATGTCCCAACCTCAATAATGAAAAAGGTCTTTGCCATGTCTTCTAGAGCCATTGGGATTTGATGATACCACTTGTAGGCATCCAGGAAACTTACCCATTGATAGCCAGCTGTTGAGTCTACACTTTGATTAATAATTGGGAGCTGGTATGAATCTTTCTAGAAATATTTGTTCAGTATGGTGAAATTCACACACATTCTCCAAGCGCCTTCCTTCTTCAGCATGACCACTGGATTGGCAAGCCATTCTGGGTACATAACCTCTTTCCAAATCCCAGGTTTGAGAAGCACTTGGACTTCTAGAGCTATGACTTCATTTCGTTCTAGAGCAAAGGTTCTTTTCTTTTACTTCATCGGTTTGACTCCTGGTTTGAGCCCAACCTTATGCTCCGCTATCTGTCTGTCAATTTCTTCGAGGTCAACAGGTTGCCTAGCGAAGACTTTTAGGTATTGTTGAAGGGAGTCAACGAGGTTCCCCTTGATCTTGGAAGGTAAAAGTTCGCCTATCTTTATCATTTTTTGAGAGAATTCTGAGTAAAGAAAAACTTTTTTGCTTTATTGGTTGCCTGAATTCTGAATTCATCACTCCCTTTGGGAAGGTCGATGACATCTTCCTGCTTGAGTGCCATGGTTTCTATATTGCCTTCAGCGAATTAGCATACTGCGGCCAGCTGTCTGTCTCCATCTAGGAGGACCCAAGTTTCTCTGACCTGGATCCTTATGCAGTAGCTTAGCAAGGAGATCTATGCTTTTAGGTCCTTGACCCCCTCTAATTCCCAGGATTGCATTATAAGTTCCGGGTGCATCAACCAAAAACCAGTCCATGATCTCCCCCTGCCATTCACATAGGCCATAGCTGGAACTCATAGGAT
Organism: Parsonsia alboflavescens; assembly: GCA_028571225.1. Lineage (NCBI taxonomy): Eukaryota > Viridiplantae > Streptophyta > Magnoliopsida > Gentianales > Apocynaceae > Parsonsia > Parsonsia alboflavescens. The sequence continues at coordinate 2,068 of JAOXNR010053800.1, read as the reverse complement.
CCTCTTTGCATAGGTCGTTCTACCATTAAAGTTGGTTACGGCAGTGTCTGGCTTTATCAGCGAGCCTTTGTCTATCCTCATTCGATTAATTGCCTTTTCGTACAAGACATTCACTGCACTTCCGGTGTCAACCAATATCTTACTTACCAAGAAGTCTTCGATCAGGAATGACACTATTAGGGGTTTTGAATCTTCTTCCTGAGCTCGCTTTGATCTCCTTTCGATGGCGTTTATGTTTCCGACTGGAGGCCATTGGTAATTTGCAGCTGCAGGAGGTGGATTTGCCAGACCTGTGTTCCTAGCTAGGATCTCTTGCAAGTTTCCCTCCTTTACCAACCTCTCAATTTCTTGCTTGAGGTCAATGCAGTCCTCTGTGAGATGCCCATGATCCTTATGGTAGTGGTAGAATTTTGCCTAGTCTTCTTGGCCAGAGGAGTTTTGAGAGGTCTTGGCGGATTTAAAAGCCGCTTCTTTTCCATGACCACCAGTATTTCTTCTCGCGAGGTTGTTAGGGGAGTTTTTACTAGGTCTGGAATGGTCTTCCTCTTTTTGTCTGAGGATCATCCTTTCGAATGAGGATCCTTCCTATCCTGCGTCGATGACTGTGGGCTTTTTGGTATTCCCTTAGTCTTTTTCTCAATGGCTTAGGTAAATCCAGGAATCTTCTTCTGGACTGCACTTTCTTCAGCCTTTATTAATTTGTCGAGGAGTGTTTGTAGCTCCTTGATGGTCTTCACTAGCTCTTCTGCCAGCCTAAGAGCTACATACCCTCTCTTGCAGTCCTTGCTTGAAGGCAGTGATATAGATTGCATTGTTCTTTTGCTTAATTTTTACTACCTTGTTGTTAAAACGACAATAATAACTTCTGGTGCTTTCACCAAACTTCTGTTTGATATTGAATAGTTCGTTGGTGTCTTTTTCACTTGTGTTACTACTTAGTTAATTCTTCAGAAACAACTCTTTCAATTGTGTCCAGTTTAAGATACTTGTCTTTGGAATTCCTTTGAACCAAGACTGTGTTTTCTTGGTCAGTGTGGACCAAAAAACTCGACATTTGACATGATCAGGGTATTCAAACATTTCCATGTAGGAAATGTATTCATCTATGTGTTGTAGTGGCTCTCTTGTGCCATCGTACTTTGCCTCCACTTGTGGTGCTTTGAATCCTGGTGGCCTTCCTGCAATTCTGATACTGTGGAAAAATGGCGAAGGCTCCAATAGGTCCACATTGCTTTGTATCTCTTGATTTCCATTTTTCTCCTAATTTGCTAGGAGAGTAGCTCTCCGCAATGGATTTGGGGCTACCTATCGAGTGTCGCTGCCTATCTTTTCGATTAGGTTACGTTGAGGGGGTATCCTTCCTCTAGGAGTGGTTCTTAGCGAGCTCCCCTGCTTGTTAGGACTGGTTTCTTGTCGTTGACCTTGTAAAATGGTAGCTCGGTTGAGCTTGTCTCTTAGGTCATAACCCCTTCCATTGCTCAAGGTTTCTTTTAGGTCGACCACGTTTGGGATTCTTTTGATCTATAACCTTTCTTGTGCCCGACCTATCTCCCAACCATCCACGTTGGGCTGGAGGTCATTTCTTGCTACTGAAGGTCTGGGTTGGTCAGGCTGTATGTAGCCCCTTGTTCTCGAGATAGTTGTGTTTTTCTCTAAGATAGAACAGGGGTACGTCCTATTGACGTATAATCTCTCCTACTCGAGATTCCTTCTAAGGCATCGACCATTCGATCTAGAAGGTCAGTTGGAACGAACACCTGAACAACCCTGATCTCCGTGGTCTGGGGTTGTTGCCGTTGTTGCTGTAGTCGGGCTGTCTCTGTCTACCCGTTTCATCCCTAGGTGAAGGGTTCACCGGGACTCTCCGGAATGGTCTAGGCCGTGATGGTCTCGACTGTTCTTGTTGATAAATCTGCCCTGGATTATTGTTATTGTCTCTTGTTGGGGACAGGTCTTCTAGCATAGCTTCTTAAATGTTCAGTTGTGCTCTACTGACGCAAAACGGAATTGTGGTGAGATGAAAAGGTAGAACCTCTTTCGACAAACAACTTCACTCGAAAGTTTTATT
>JAOXNR010053799.1:0-13574 GCA_028571225.1 Parsonsia alboflavescens | reverse complement strand
TTTAAGTTTTGTTTCGGCTGGTTGTTTTCGATAGTTTTGATGAATTAAAGTTGCCTCTTTTCGGCTTTTCGATTTTCAACTACTTCTCAAAATCGTTTTAATTTTCGTCTTCTAACTACTTGCGTTGAAGTTTGATTCGAAGGAAAATTGAGTCAGGTTTTTTTTGTCGTTTCTTGTTTTGCAAGTTTCTGAACAAGAATGAATCTTCAGATTCTGTTTCTGACTGCGTTAGATTGATGGAAAAGTACTTCATTTGAAGTATAAGTGATGTGATTTCTTTGAAATGGGTTTCACAAAAAACATACCAACTTGAAGAATTTTCCCAAGACTCACCTAGAGGTTCAAGTTAGTACAATGACCTATGATGGTTTTGTTTTGGCTTTAAGTTTTGTTTCGACTGGTTGTTTTCGATAGTTTTGATGAATTAAAGTTGCCTCTTTTCGGCTTTTCGATTTTCAACTACTTCTCAAAATCGTTTTTCACTTGATTTTAATTTTCGTCTTCTAACTACTTGCGTTGAAGTTTGATTCGAAGGAAAATTGAGTCAGGTTTTTTTTGTCGTTTCTTGTTTTGCAAGTTTCTGAACAAGAATGAATCTTCAGATTCTGTTTCTGACTGCGTTAGATTGATGGAAAAGTACTTCATTTGAAGTATAAGTGATGTGATTTCTTTGAAATGGGTTTCACAAAAAACATACCAACTTGAAGAATTTTAACAAGACTCACCTAGAGGTTAAAGTTAGTACAATGACCTATGATGTTTTTCAATCATCAAACATTGTCTTGATATTGGTAGACAAATCAACACCCTAACCAAAGTGATGAAAAGCCCCAGAGTAGTTGTTCAAGAACCCTAAGAGATTCTATGAAGAACACTCATGAAAGAACAAGCTTGATCCTAAAGTATTCTTGAATTTTATAAAATCATCTTTGATAAAGTTGTCTTCCTATTACATATAAGGGACTATATATAGTCTAGGTAGTAAGAAACCCTAAATAAGTCTTACAAGGGGTTAAGGATCGAAAAGAATGAAGGAAAGTTGATAGAATTCTACAAAAACATCGCATAGGGTATGTAGACAATGGCTTGATACCGGCTTGGATAGTTGCAGCACCAGATGGGAGGCCAGATTTCTACTGGAAATTTCCAGTGAGCATCTAGTGCTCCCATCTAGCCCCTGATGCTTCACTATAGAGGGCTAGATGGCCCTGTTTCAAGCCATTCGCTGCTCTCTCGTGCTATCTTCACGCCAAACTTCATTTCAAGCCTTCCTAGGCTTCCCAACTTCACCTCTAAGGTCCCCGATGCCTGGGTTGAGATCTGGGGGGTGCCTCTCTAGAGCTCATTTAGGTGGTCGGTGGCCTCGAAGGTTGGTGGTAGTAGGTCACTGCCCACTTATCCTTGTTGACTCAGTGAGTCTGATATTCAGGTATTGAAGGTTGGGGCCTTGGGCCCATCTGGATTAACTTTTGTCCGGGTCGTACCCATTTCTCCCATCATACCCTCCTTTAGGCCCAGCGAGCTCAGAGGTCATGGTGCATAATTTCCATCTTCAAGTCTTAGCCGCTAAAGGGTTTGCCGATTCCTTGTAACGGTTGGCCTTGGGGTACCTTTCCATTCACATCTCTAGTAAAGAGCTGCAAGCTGGCTTTTCAGTTTCTCGGCCTCAAGCGGAGTTGCACACACTTGGTCGCGGTATGGAAGGTACATGAGTAGGATTAGGTCTCAGCAGGTAGAAGTTCGTGGTCTAGTAAGGCCTCTGTTATGCTCATTTGGAGGTCTGTGACCTAGGAGGTCGGTGGTAGGAAGTCCTTGCCCACCAATAAATTAGGACTCGCTGTTCTGACTTTCAAGTATTAGAGATTACCATCTCCAAGTCGTGAGTCTGACCTTCAGGCGTTATGAATCACCATCTTTAGGTTGGGGGCCTTACCTTCAGGCGTTAGTGATTGTCATCGCTAGGTCATGGGCCTGACCTTCAGGCATTATGAATTGCCATCTGCAGGTTGTGACCATTGAGAGGTCTAGCTATTTCTTGTAGCTGCCGCAAGCTTGACCTTCAGGTATTAGGAGTTACCATCTAGAGGTCGCAGCTCTTGAAAGGTTGTGCCATTTTCTCGTATCAGCTATTTTTGGAAGAAGATAAGTCCCTTCAACTTTGGACAACTGATCAAAATATCTTCTTCTGGTGGGAAACCCTCTTATGTTTACTGGATTCCTGTTTTTACTGACCTGGTTCTAACAGCTTCTCCCCCCATTTTTTTATCTTTGCAGTAATGAATTCTTCTCGATGGCTTGTTGCGTCTGAATCTTCATAAGCCTCTGAGGGTAGAGGTCGAGGCACCACCGATTCTTCATTTGTTGTAGCTCCTGTTGCCAAGATTCCAATTCCCCAAGGTAGGGGGAGCGCGACAGTGGCTGAGAGGACCAGGGGGCCCCCTAAAAGAACTTCTAGAGCTACCGAGATAGGGCCCTCTGACTGACCTATTAAGAAAGATCTCCACCTCATCCTTTTCTCCCTCCTCCCAACTTGTGAAGAATACCCCTAAAGGTTCCTTTGGGAAGGGGAAAGCCCCAGTGGCTCCCAAGGCTATGGTAGAATTTCTTAAGTGTGCCACTAAGGAGATCACCTCAACTTTTAAGAGATTGGGGAGTGCTATCTTGGCAGACTACTCTTCAGCGGGGGATGCTAGATGGGTCCCGACCCTCCTATGGAGGTTCTAGTGGCTTCATGCGCAATCCTTCTTGATGGAGTGTGTTCCTCTAGTTGATCGGGGGATTTTCCGGCAAGTAACTGATGAGGAGGTTGACAAGTTTACCGCCTTCTTCCATTCTGTAGTGATTTTTTTCGCGACCTTCTTTTAACTCGTGGTTGACTTTGTTCTACTACTACCTCTATGCTGACCTTCTTTCCTTATGTACAGCCACCTCCTCCTTGGTGAATGCTAGAGAAGGCAGGCCAACAAAGACTGGGAGTTTGCCTTCCTGGGTTCTAAGCTTCAGGATGACAATTTCCGCTTGGAGAAGGAAGTTGCTGAGCTTACTGCCTCTACAGAATTGTCCAAAGCTTCTGCTGAATGTACCAACAAGCTTCTCTCTTCATGTGAAAAGGATATGGCAGAAGCCAGAGCTGCCAATGTGGCTATGTCCAAGGTTCTGGATTCAGCTAAAAAAAAGATAATAGAGTAGGAGGAGCATGCCAAGGAGCTTGAGGCCCAGCTGGGGGAACGCCAAGGGCTCTCTGATGAAGAAGGCAACCTCTCACTAGAGAGACTCGAAGAAGTCCCCACCTTCTAGAAGTATATGGAGTCTCTGTTCAGACCTCAGATGATATCTCTGTATGTGGAAGCGGTAGATGAGCTTAAAGTGCTGAATCTACGGATAAAGACCAACCCAGCTATTGATTCTAATCTCTATCATCCAGGGCTAGTTGCTTTTCTTCCTTGGTAGCGGGAAAATCAAGAAACAGCTTCTCCTGAAGAGGTTGCTGCTATAGAGTCCTTAGCCCAGGTTGGCCAAGCTGAAGAGGGCCCTTCAAGGAAAGGGAATGAACTTCTGGAGGTCGTCCTCGAGCTATGGTGCCCATGAAGGTATTCCCATGTTCTATGGTGATGTGCCTTTGCCCAAATGTTTCCCCGTCTTGTGCATGCTTATTTTGGGGAAAGTACTTGACTTTTCCCAGCTTGTCTACTTATTTTTGGAGAAGCTTCTAACTGTCACTATTGTTGGTACACTTTGCAGGTCCTTCAGGTGTTGTTGTGACAGAGGTAACTAGAGAAGAAGGGGTTCCTCTAAGCGGTTCTAAGCCAGTTACAATTCCAGAAGAGGAGAAGGATGATGATCAAGTGCCTTTTGTGTAGCGCCAATCCCGAAAGTAGCTCTGGACCTCTTCTTGTATTAAAATATAATTTTCCACACTTTATGATTTCTGCATATGTACTGGATAATTACAGAGGTTTGTTTGTGGCATTCTCTCTCTTCTATGACAATTTTATCTTCTTCAATGCCTTGCCTTTACAGCTTTGCTAAATGCTGTGCTTTTACTTTTTTTTGCACTTTGAATCTTGAGGCAAATTGAACTTGAAGCAATATATCACAAAATGAAGACTTGATAAGCTTTAAAAAGGAGAATAACTTATCTTTTATTCATGTCTTGCTCAAATTAAAAATTGGTAAGGTCGTTGAGCTCTTCATGATGCTTGGCAAGGTCTTTTTAATCAGCTTCATAGGGGTTTGCAATGTTTTAATCAGCTTTAGGCATAGAACTTTTTTAGATGGCAGATGTTCCAAGGTCTCAGGAGTTGTCTTCCTCAAGATCAACGATCTTATAGCTCCCTCCTTTATGGACTTCTTGGACTATGTAAGGTCCTTCCCAGCTTTTTTGCAACTTGGTCAATTGACCTTGTTTGCCAACTTCTGACCTTTTAATTACCATTTATAAAACTATGAAATGTTTTGCTTTCACTTTTTTGTTGAAAAAATTTGTCACCTGCCTTTTGTAGGTCCTATCTGCTTCTATTGCTTTGTTTCCGACCTCCTTGAGGAGGTGTAAGTCTGCTCTTCTCTCCCCCTCATTTAAGACTAAATTATATTCAGCCAAACTTAAAGATTGTACGCCGACCTCAACCGGCATTACTGCCTCTGTGCCAAAGCATATCCGGTAGCTTTTCTAGCTGTTGTTCTGTATGCCCATAGAATGCTTGGAATTTCAATTGGCCAAGCAGAAGTTTGTGACCTTATTTCTTGAGCTCGGTGAGCCTCTTTTTGAGTCCTTCCATAATGATTCTATCAGTGACCTCGGTGAGCCCATTAGCTTGGGGATGAGCTACAGAGGTCAACCTCTGCTCAATGTTTAGGTTTTCACAAAATGTCATGAATGGGTCGCTAATGAATTGCCTGCCGTTGTCTGATATTATATCTCGGGGCATCCCGAACCTGCATATAATGTTTCTCCAGATGAAGGACTGAACTTTTGGTGATGAGATGGTTGCCATTGGTTCTGCTTCAACCCATATGGTGAAGCACTCCACCGTTACAAGCATTAACTAAAGACACGCCACTCCTTTCGGGAAGGGTCCAGGAATATCAATGCCCCAAATATCAAAAGGTATCAATGTATTGATGGATTGATACCTTGTTAGGGGAAAATGTGATTTGTTCTGGTGCAATTGGCATCTCGTGCATTTCTGTATGTTCTTCTCAATGTCTGAAACCATTGAGGGTTAGTAATATCCTGTTCGTAGTATTTTCTTAGCAACAATCTTTGCTCTTATGTGTAATCTACATATTCTGCTGTGTACCTTTTCAATGACATATTTTCCCTCTCCTTGGCTTAGACATTTGAGTAATGGCCAAGTATAGGACCTCCTGTATACCTCGTCATCTCCTATTAGGACATAACAAGGTGACCATTTTCGTACTTAGCGAGCTTCTTTTTGGTCCTGCAAGAGGTCACCATGCTTAAGGAATCTATAGATCGGATATCTCCAATCTGCTTGATCCTCTATATTTGTTCGACCAATAGCTCTGCATTAGTCCCGGCTATGCCTCGATAGACTTTGGACCGTGCATTTGCCTCTGCATTTTGGTCCCTGGGTATCTGCTCAATAAGTAAATGCTCAAGCTTGGAGGTGATATCTTTACTTGTTTGAGATATTTGACCATGTTGTCCTCTCTAGCTTTGTATTCTCTAGTGACCTGGCTAACTATGACCTGTGAATTTGTTTTGACGTGCAATTTCTACACTTTGAGAGCTCTTGTTATCCTTAGACTTGCTCAGAGAGCTTCTTATTTAGATTCGTTGTTCGAGGTTGGAAAGTTGTACTTCACAGAGTAATTGATTCTCATTCTTTCAGGGCTGATCAATACTATTCCTGCACCTAAATTTTCCTTCTCTGTTGAACCGTCTGTATACGTTGTCCAGACGTTGCTTTCATAGGTGCTCGTGAGCTCCAGTGGAGCTCTCATGCACTCCTTTACGAAATCTACTAGAGTTTAAGCTTTAATTGCCTTCCTTGGCTCAAATTGAATTTGATATCTCGAGAGCTCGAGGGACCACTTCATTGTTCTGCCTGATAACTTGAGCTTGGCTACAGCTTGTTTCAGAGGTAGATTTGTTAAAACTTTTATGGGGTAAGCTTCAAAATATGGCTTTAATTTCCTCAAGGTAATGATAATGAGGTACAAGAACTTTTCGAGGTCCGAATATCTAGTTTCTAGACCTCTAAGCAATCTACTGACATGATAAACAGGGAACTGTTGTCCTGACCTTTCTACCAACAGCACTGAGCTAACTGTTTTCTCAGTTGCAGTAAGGTACATCGAGATTTCCTCTCTCGACCTCAGAGAGACGAGTTAAGGGGGCAGCCCTAGGAAGTCCTTCAACTTGATGGATGCCGCTTGATAGTCCTCGGTCCATTGAAAGTCCTTCGGCTTCTTTATGACATCATAGAATTTTTCTCCTTTGCAAGGTACATCAAGATTTCCTCTCTCGACCTCAGAGAGACAAGTTAAGGGGGCAGCCCTAGGAAGTCCTTCAACTTGATGGATGTCGCTTGATAGTCCTCGGTCCATTGAAAGTCCATCGGCTTCTTTATGACATCATAGAATTTTTCTCCTTTGTTTGCCATTTTGCTAATAAAACGCCCTAGGGCTGGCATCTTCCTTGCTAGACTCTGAACCTCCTTCATGTTTCTGGAGGGTTCCATGTCCAGCAGAACTTTTATCTTGTCTAAATTAGCATCAATGCCTCTTTCTGAGATCATGAGACTCTGAAAGTGCAGTCTGGAAAGTTTCCCTGATATGATGAAATCTTCAGAGGTCCTGGACTTGATCACTATGTCATGCACGTAGACCTCTATGTTCCTCCTGAGCCGGTTTTTGAACACCTTATGCATAGCTTGTTGGAATTCTACCCCTGCATTCTTTAAGCTGAATGGCATTTTGGTGTAGCAGTATGTCACGACCTCTGTGATAAACGAGGTCTTTTCCATGTCTTCAATAGCCATCGGGATTTGATGGTATCCCTTGTAGGCGTCTAGAAAGCATAGCCACTGATACCTAACTGTAGAATCCACCATCTGATCTATGCTCGGAAGTGGGTAGGAGTACTTTTAGCAAAATTTGTTATGTGTGGTGAAATCCACACACATCTTCCATGTCCCTTCTTCTTGGGACTACAACTGGGTTGGCCAGCCACTCAGGATACACCACTTCTTTCAGAATCCCTATGTCGAGAAGAGCTTGGACTTCTCGAGCTATGACCTCATTGCACTTAAGGGCAAAGGTCCTTTTCTTCTGTTTCACAGGTTTAACTCCTAGCTTGAGCCCGACCTTGTGCTCAACACTTTTGCGGTCCACTGCCTCGAGGTAGCTAGGCTGCCAGGCAAAGACCTTCAAATACTCCTGAAGGAATCAACGAGTTTTCCCTTGACCCTGGGAGGCAATGACTCTCCAATTTTGATCCTTTTCTCAGGGAATTCCTGGTTGAGGAACACTTTTCCTCCTTTATCAGCTGCCTAAATCCGAAGATTGTTATCCTTTTTCAGGAGGTCAATACATTACTCCTTCTCGAGGTTAGGCAAGCCTTCATTACCTTCAATGAGGTAACATTCTGTAGCAAGTTGTCTGTCCCCCTCTAGGACAATCGAAGCATCTCCTACTTGGATTTTCATTCTGTGGTTGAGTAGAGAAATTTCTACTCAGAGGTCCATGACCCTCCTTCTGCCCAGGATGGCATTATAGGTTCTAGGGGAGTCAACCACCATCTAGTCCATGATTTCAATGACCTCTTTGTCATTTGCACAGGCTGTCGTTGGGACTCGGAGTACCCCATTAGCGTAGATCGTGCTGCTGTTGAACCTGGTCAAAGCTGTGTGTGACCTTATCATCAAGCTCTTATCTATGCCCATCTGGTTGAAGTCCTTCCGGTATAGGACATTCACGGCACTTCCAGTGTCCACCAGAATTTTGCGGAATAGGGAATCTCCAATCTGGAGGGCTACCGTGAGGGGTTCTGAGTCTCCTTTTCGAGCTCGCTTGGACATTCTCTCAATGGCATTTCTTTCTCACACGGGGAGGTTGTTGATTTTGAGAGGCTGCTAGTGGCAGCAATTGGATTTGCGTTCTTAGCAAAGAACTCTTGCAAGTGACCTTTCTTCACCAACCTATCCATCTCCTGCTTGAGGTCGAAACAGTCTTTGGTGAGATGGCCATGGTCCTTGCGGTACTGACAGAACTTGGCTGGGTCTCTTTTGGCCATAAGACTATTGAGAGGCCTGGGCGGCTTCAAAAGTCCTCTTTTCTCCATGACCAGAAGAATTTCTGCTCGTGACCTACTGAGAGGGGTGGTCATGAGGTTGGGGATGGTCTTCCTTTTTTTGTCTGAGGTCCCCCTTTTTGATTGAGGGTCTTTCCTAACCCTCTTTGATTTTTGCAAGCTCCTTAGGTGTCTCTTGTTGTCTCTTTCAATGGCTGAGGCAAACCCAGGGATCTTCTTCTAGACCACCTTCTCCTCAGCCTTTATCAGTTTTTGAAGAAGCGTCTGTAGCTCCTTGATAGTTTCTACTGGCTCCTTAGCTAGCCTGAGGGCTACATACCCTCCTTGCAAACCTTGGTCGAAGGTAGTGATGTAAATGGCATCATTTTTCTGCTCAATCTCGACTGCCAAGTCTTTGAAACAACTGTAGTAGCTACGGGTGCTTTCTCCTACCTTCTGTTTGATGGTAAAAAGGTCGTTGATATCCTTCTCGCGCCTCATGCTACTCTGATAGTTCTTCAGGAACAGCTCCTTAAGCTGTGTCTAGCTTGAGATGCTTGCCTCGGGAAAGTGCTTGAACCAGGACTGGGCCTTTGTGGTCAGTGTTGACAGGAAGGCTCTGCACATGACGTGGTCAGGGTACTCAAACATCTCCATGTAGAACAAACGACAAAGGCTCAATAAGATCCACATTGCTCTGTAGCGCCTGATTGGTTGGGGGAGTTGCTCTCCTCAATGGATTGGGGGCTGCCCCTCGAGCTTTATAGCCTGTCTTTTCGATTAGGCTCCGTTGAGGTGGTGTCCTTACTCCAAGAGGAGTTTGTAGCTACTCCCCTTCTCTTCGGGATCCTGTCTCTAACTCTGTGACATGGCTGCTTGGTTGAGCCTGTCCTTGAGGTCGTATCCTCTTCCATTGTTCAAGGTTTCCTTGATGTCAGTCACAGGTGGGGTCCTCCGTGACTTTTCTTGTTCTTGAAGGTCGGGGGTCATTAATCGTTTCTGTGGGTGGAAGCTAACTAGGTTGTGCCTACTTTGCCTGGCCTCGGGGCTGCTACCAATTCCTCTGAGAAGGCTTCGGAGTGCGCCCAGTGGATATATAACCCAGTCTTTTAGATACCATCTCTAGGGCTACCACCAGTCGTTCCAGGAGATTTGTCAGAACTAAAATCTGTGTTCTTCCGGATCTCTGTGGCCTGGGATTATTGCTGATGGCAGTAGGATCAAGATGTCCCTGCTCGGAGCTTTCTTGTATGGGTGGAGGATTTGCCGAGCCTCTTCGGGACAGGCCTAATTGTGTTGGCCGCTGTTGATCTTGATAAGTAACATGAGTTGGATCATTATTGTCGGCAGCCTGTGCTAGTAGTAGCATTTCTAGGACTGGTTCGCCAGTGCGCAGTTAAACACGTGTCGGCTGTGATTGATTCATTAGACTTTTTTTATTTGTTTTTTGTAGGGGGAAGAAGGTTAACCTTTTTTGTTCTGATTCCTTACAGACGATGCCAGAAATGATGGGGCTTAAAATATGAACACCGGGTCACCCCAAAATTGTGATGACGTCAATCTACTACAACCTAACAAGAAAGAAGAGATTAGTCACCCAAGGTTTGCTGTGCCTAGGGAAGAGCTTCAATGCATAAATCAATATTCCAAGAGTAATTAGGAGTAATCAGTTCTCATATACACTTTCTCTTGTGTATTGTCTGTCTTGTGTTTCGTGTCTCTTGTCTGTAGACTGTGTTAGATTGGATTATTTAAAAGAGAGATTAGTTACCTCCTTAATCTGAGCTTTGCTCTTACGTGATTGTAGGCGGTTAGGATAATTATGGGATTGTGGAATCCCGCCAACTGCTCCTGAAATCGTGGAGTTTCCTTGGGTTGAGTTATCTTGCCATTCACGTCTCTGTCGAGAGCTACAAGCTTGCTTACCGACCTCTGGACCAGTTTCGCAACCTGCCCATGGATATCGAGGGTCTGGGCTATCTCTTCTGGGAGGTCGCTTTGAGTGGTAGTTGGCTCATGGGAGTTGTAAGGAGTCGTGCACATCTAGTCGTGGTATGAAAGATGCATGAGACGAGTTGGGAGTTACCAGGTAGTAGGTCGAGGTCTGGTGGTACCTCTCTCAAACTTATTTAGGAAGTCGGTGATAGCAATTCGTTGCCCACTTATCCTTCTTGACTCTGTAAGTCCGACTTTCAGGCATTGAAGGTTGGGGCCTTGGGCCCATTTAGGTTGACTTCTGTCCAGGTCCCGCCTATTTGCATTGACTTATCCGGGTCATACCTGTTTGTTTGATCACCTATATAAAGGAGTCTTCGTAAAGCTTTAGGAATCACCACCACCAAGAGGAGGTCATTCAAGCATTGGTTAGGGAGCTCGTGAGTCTCTCCAAAAATCTTATCAAATATTCGAAGCTTTCTTCTTCAAAAAGAGGAATTGGAAGCTTTTGAAAAATATCAATCAAATGTTTGTAAGAAAAGGTCGTTTGATTCGGGATCAAATCTAGTGTCATTGCCTCAATGTGTTCTCATTATCAAAAAAGAAGTCAATAAGTCTAGCCCATTGTAGTTCTCAAGCCTTCTCCAAAGGTCATCTTCAAATATTCAAAATGTTTTTCAGCATTCTTCATCAAAACAAAGAGTTGAAGCTTCAAATCAATCTAGTGTTTGTGAGAAGAATTTGTTCAATCCGGGATCAAGCCCAGTACCCTCGCTTTAACTTGTTCTTAACTCAAATAAAAGAATCTGAAAATTTTTCCGGAAATTAAGTGACAACTATTTTAAATTGAATAAATATATTTTGTCACAAATTTTTTATCTTTTATTTGCATATGCAAGCGAGAATTTTCTTGTGAACACAGATCCCTGAACCATTATGTCATTAGGGTACTTTGAGGCCTTATTGGCCCTAGCCCACTCCAGAAGCTTGTCTCCCATAACCAATGCAAAGTAGGACTTTGGATTGAAGGGGAAAGTCCTTACAAATGAAACCCCTCCCACTAATCACGACAAGGCCCCTCGTGTCAGCGGATGCAAAGTAGGACTTCCTTACGGAGAAAGTGGAAGCTTGTCTCCACATTCTTCTTCCTCTTTCGATTGGAGAATGCATGGATCAAATGCACCGAATGCTTTTGTATATTATTTTGTTAACTAAAATTGTGGTCTCACGATGCATTTGTCACATTACGCGTCCATTGCATTCTTACTAACGCGATAGTTGCTCAAGCCATTTATCATATGAGTGGCATGTTCTTTCTTTCTTTCTTTTTTTTCTTTTTCTTTTTTAAATAATACTCTTTTGTTTGAATTTAAATATCTTATTTTAACTTGATAAAAAATTAAAGAGTATAGTTAACTTTATTAAAGGTATCGTTCTAAATATATGTCTCTTTGAATGGGTTTATAGAAAATGTGTCTTTCTTAGTACTACTTTTTTACGTCTGTTTTTCTTATTTATTTATTTAAATTTAGCTATTTTTCATTGAAATGCAATAATTTTGTATTTCATTTCAAAATAAAAATATTTTTGGTTATTATTAATTTCTCAAGCTCAATTTAATCAAATGAGAATCCATTGATTTTTTCTTTCTTTCTTTCTTTCTTTTTGGATATTTTTATATCATTTTGATTTGATAAAAATTTAAGAAGTGCATTTTTATTATAGTTATCACTTTATCATTCTCTTTAATACAGGATATGTTTGGATGAGTTTACAGATAATAGGTGAAACGGGTACGACTCGGACAACAGTCAACCCCAAATGGACCAAAGGCCTCATACCTTTATTACCAGAAAGCTAGACTTACTGGGTCAACGAGAAAAGGTGAATAGTGACTTGTTACTATTGACCTCTCGAGTCATCGACCTAGAGGTTACCAACTTTTTGAATGAGCTCGAGAGAGGCCTAACCAAAGCTCGACCTATGACCTGGCGACTCCTAACTTGTCTCAAAAATCTTCCATGCCGTGATCAATGGTGCACGATTCCTAATCACTTCCCACGAGCCAAGGACTACTTGGCGTGACCTCACCAAGAGAGATGCTTGAGATACCCAGCGTCCATGGGCGGGGGGGAGCGGGGTCGCGAAGATAGTCTGAATTTCAGTTAGCGAGCTAGTGGCTCTCAAACAGAGATGTGAATGACAAATTCTCTTGTCCCAGAGAAACTCCATGATTCTAGGAGCGATTGGCGGGATTCAATGAAGTCCCACAGTGATCCTAATTACCTACGGTTTCGTGATGCAGAGCGGTAATTCATGAGGTAACAGACTTTCTCTTTCTACTATTAAGGAAAACATACAATCAGTCTAAGGACAAAGGACTAAGAAGCTTTGAAGCACCTTCGGAGAACGGTCCTTGAGTCCGAACTATCTTTCTCAGAATACTAACTTAGGCATCGGAGTTCTTCCTTGGACAATAGCTCCTTCTGGTGACCCTTTTCTCTCATTTTCGCAGATTGCTAACCACGGAATTCCATCAGGATCTGTGAAGTGACATGAAGTCCATTTTCGACCCCATCAATCGAAAATGTGCTTTCTAGTACTACTTTTTTATACAGATAATTTTTTTAAAAATTAAGCTGTTTTATGTTTATATCAGGTAGTCATTTAGAAGTGTTTTCAAAATAAAAACCTGTTTTTGGATAATATCTTTTATTGTTAATTTTTAAGACCAACTTAATCAAATGAGCCACGGCAAGGTCTTCACAACGAGTTCATCCAAAAAAATTTTGAAAAAAATCTTTGCATTCTTGATATTTTATTAGCCATAAAGCATCAAGGTATAAGATGTACACAGGTGACATAGCTTTATGAATTTTTAAAGTAATAAAACGAGAGGAAACCAAAAAAGTACATAGAAAATGAAAAAGAAAGAAGTGAAAGAAAAACAAAAAAAAAAAAGAAAAAACACCAAAAAGAAATTGAAAAAGGCACTATTGTCTGAGGATCGAAATGGGGACCTCCATGTGACACTGATAAACAACTATACCACACAGACAGTTGCAAGAATTACATTTGAAATTTATTTATTTTATTCAATACTATTCAAACCAGACAAGTTGGTTTAAAAATTTAAAACGGCTACATGTAATCGATTAGGGGTGGCAAAATGAGTGGTACTTTATTTATTTAATTTGTGGTTAAATAATTGATTTAATTAATATTAATTTAAATGATTAATCATTTATGAATCATCAAAATTAGTAAATTTATAAGTGAGTAATTGTAAATAATCATTTAACTTTAAGTTTAAAAATTAACTTGTGTTATATTTTTAACTTAATGCTTTTAAATGAAGTCATTATATACTCATTCACCCTTT
>JAOXNR010053798.1:0-13578 GCA_028571225.1 Parsonsia alboflavescens | reverse complement strand
GAAAGACTTGGCAAAGTTCAAAGTTGGCCAAGTCTTTCTTCGACCTTCTGCTGATAAACCCGACTTTCAGTAGATAATCTCGACCTTCAGTAGATAGTCCCAACCTTCGGTGGGATTATCCCAAACTTTCACCAATTCAACCCAGAAATTCTAATTCCCCAATTTTTAACCCATTCCAAACCTGCCCAAGTGTCATTTTGCATCCAAAGTCTCAACATTTCCTCAATCATAAACAAAATCCATCAAAAAGAAGCAAAACACAAATGAAGTAAACAGTTCAAGTGTAATTGAAAAAAAAAACCCAATTCAATCCACACGACAACAATCTCATAAATTTCTAATTAATACTATCTCTTCAAAAGCATAAATGATCATTGAACCAAAACAAAGAAATTAAACGATGCAGAAAAGAAAAAAAAGGAAACTTACCTGTAGTCAATGTTGGACGGCATAGGTGATGGTAGAGTTGAAGAAGGTGACTTGCTACCTTGTTCTCCGGCTCCGACAACAGTCAATAATTTTTGAAATTGTGAGTTCTGGTTTGTTTGAGTGGCAGGCCGCACCTCGGCATATAAGGAAGGAGCTTGACCGTTCGACTTCCACCGTGAATTCTTCAAGGGCATGCTCAAATTTCCATTGGTCAATCTTTTCAAATCCTCAAATTTCAGATCCGGACAAATTTGGATAACCATTGAAAATTTATTTATTTAATTGGACATTATTGAAATGATTTAAGAAATTGAATATTTTTTTAAATATCTGATTTAATTTTGAATATTTTTGGAAATTTCCACACATGTTAACCCTGCCCTCAAAATTTAGTCTGATAGTAAAAGTAATTAGGGAATACTATTTACCGGGATGGGATGGTTCACTATTGATGTAGAAAGTTTTTCACATTTCAAAGTTTTGAGTAATTTGACTATGACATTTTTTGTTCTTTTACTATATCATATTACTCGTTTCATTACTATTTATAAATGACTTCAGTCATTTTTGGTAGAATTTAGGGTTTTTTTTTCTTTTTTAAATGTCACTATTTAGGATTTAATCAAAACTAATAATAGAGACTAGAAAAAAGAGAAGGATAATATGATAAATAATTAATAAAATTTCTAACAAATTAATAATAATAATTTATAATTAATGATAAAAGAAGTAAGTTTAACTTACTTATAAATAAGAACGAAGGAAGTATAATTTTAAATCACGTGCAACAACCATAAATGAGATAGAGAAATGAAGGTAAAGGTAATGATGCTATTATGAGAGATTAATATTATATTTATTCAAAAAATTAAAAGGAATAAAAAAGATAGAGAAAAAAGAATGAATCCACTTATGATGTCATTAATCAAGAAACAGCAAAAACAATGAATCACAGTGACTTTAATCTAAAGTATTAACAAATAAAAAAATTATTTTAAGAATCAATTGTTTTATTCTGAAGGAGGCATGTCAGCGCAAGAGGAATAGAACACAACTCATTCACATCATTATTCCTCTTTGTCAATGGTTTTACAACCTTATCACCTTCCCACATCGTAAAACTATCTTCGCAATTTGTGACTGAGGTCATAGTCCCAGTTATCTGCGAGTTAGCTTCCTCATATTGCTTACCCAAGAAAGATTTCCAGAACTCCTTCAAATGTTTTAAAGAGTCAGCATAAAATTCAAAGCAGTCGACCAAGTGTGCCTTCAGATGATCGTCCACTTTCTTGTCGTTGAACATATTCTTAATATAAAACATCGTATCAGTAATATTGTCTCGAATTAACCTGTAAGAAATCATCCCTGCCCCTCTAAGTGTCGAAGTTTTGCTGCCGGCTTCAAGAGAATTTGTGCAGAAGCTGATGTTGAAAGTTGAATCATTTGTTGCACAGAGTTTGCAAGTGTTTTCAAGGGTGTCTAAATGTCTGGTAGTGAATCCATGAATATTGAAGGGAACAAGGAATGAAAAGAGGATCAAAAGAGCCAGGGGAAAGAAAGATGGGAAAGGCTTCATATTTTTTTTCTTTTCGTAATTTTCTAGTTTGAATATGACATGCATGTGTTAGGTTGTTCTTGTTCTTGTTAAGACATGCATGCATAATTTGTAGTTATCAAGGAAACTGTTCTTACTCAGATTTTATCTAAAATTAGTTAATGAATTTTTCTGGAGTTAGCTGATTCAGATCCTAAATTGATGTACCCACAGATCCTCATATCAATCTAGGACGTATTTCATAGTCTAATTTCAACCATGTCTTTATCATTTTATGGGGTCATTCATTTTTATGCTGAAATTTTTATTTAAAATTATATATAAAATTCAGTGGTGAATATACGTCCACTTCTCTGATAGATGGTCAGAACTTCATTTGGGTTCGAATTCTACTGAGAGGTCGACTAGAGATCCAAAATTGTTGAAGAAAGAACAAGATCTTTCTTTTGTCCTTCCAGGCGATCGAAAAATAAAGAAATGGTTAATATATTCAAGATAATTACCTATTTACAAAATACCGTCTCAATTCATCCTATTTCATCAGATTCGGGATGTGATATGGTTCCAAAGGATGAACCGGATATGAATTGTTCCAATAAAATTTCATTCTTGAACAAAAATCCATTTTTTGATTTATTTCATCTATTCCATGATCGGAATAGGGGAGGATATAGGTTATTCCCGTCCTTGCGCCCGTATTAATGCATTGATGCTCATCGTGGGAGCTTCTACATCCAGCGCTACATGGCACCCGAGGTGCCTTCTTCTCCGGAGGGTGATTCAGTCCACTTTCAAAGTACAGTGGCATGTTCTATTGGATGCGGTAAGCAATCAACCTTTCTACTTGTGTGTGTGTGTGTTTTTTTTTTTATATATCTTTTATTTTTTAAAAAAATCAAATGTTCATTAAACTAAATTACTATGTAGACACATCTGCTTCATTACCATACATTGAATCAGAAGAGCAGGAGCTGCAGATGCCATATTGGAGAGATTTTGGCGACCTCTCTTATATTCCACCTATTGTTGGAGGGTTTTGAAGCCCAACTCATTCTTTGAGGTCGTCCGACAACAGCCAACCCCATCTGCAGTTATAGAGGTTAGTCTAATGATATTTGAATTAGTAAATAGTAAATTAAATAGTCTAATTTATTATGTCTAATGTTTTATATCTGTTTTATTTTTTTTAGTCACCTGTTCCTAGAGTTGAGAATGTCGAGATCCTCAGGGATAAGGAGGAGCATTCCGAGGAACGACCTCCCTCCTGTGAGATCGGAGGGTCATGGGACAGAAGAGCACTGCCACCAGGTATGTATCCTTTCATGTTTTTTTTTAAATCAATCATTCAATTCAGTATGTATATTTATTATAATTTTTGTTTAAAATTATAGTACACTCCCGAGAAAGTTGAGAGGCCCTCTCATTCGGCTACTACTGGCGATAACATGATGCCCCAGCTCAGTACTCTATTGGCAGAGTTTGAGGAGTGGGTCCATGCCTGTTTTGTCAAGCATGTCGATGCTCGCTTTGTCGAGCAGCATAAGTGGGTGATTGCTCGATTGGAGTAGCAGGTGCAGCTAGCCCTGGCTTGGCACACTATTGCCCTACAGTGACTGGATGAGTCAGAGCGTCAACGGAGCCTCAGGCAAGGTGGTCAGACATCTCCTCATACACATCAGGTTACTATTCACTCTATAATCTAAATTAGTTAAATAGAGTATTAGCTATTGATTATATTATAACCATATTTATTTTCTTTGAAACTAGCAGGAGGAGCAGATGACAAGTGGTTGGCATCCGGATGCAAATCCACCTACTCCGGTTGTGGTCGACTCTACCCCCACGTTAGTTCAGACTTATAATAGTTATATCTTTTAATAGATAATATTTAAGTAAAATTTTCGTAATTAGTTATGTTATTTATGAATGATTAATTTTTTGTACCTAACAAATGGAGGCATGGTTGTCAAAATCGTGTGTCAACTCGTAAACTTGCATGAATTTATGATTTTAGGATATATAAACATGTAAAATTGGATCAAAATCGAAAAAATAGATCAACTCGGTAAAATCAACCAAGTTTGACCGAGTTGACAGAGTTCACTATTTTAGCCAATTCCCATCTGAAATTAAAATACCCGATTAGATACCTGCGACCTGACCCGATTTAAATTTTAATTAAACAACAAAAAAGGATTTGAGGCCATTTTTAGCATTCCTCTTTGTAAATCGGGTTCTTATGCCTCGTCAATGTGACGCCGACGCTGGTGTTCTTCTTCCTCGTCTCTATGATGCTGGTGTTCTTCTTCCTAATCTCTGTGACGCCGCTGCCAGCTGCTGAATCTGAACGTGAATGGCTGATGCTCGTCTGCCCAGGCCCCGCTTCTTATAAGCTTCTCCTTCACTTCTGCGACTGTGCTGCACTTCTGCTGACTGCCGAGCAGCTGTTGGTGTCTTATTGAGTCACCTCTGGTCCTCTAGAATAACATCTTGTTTATGATTCCTGTAAATTACTTCTGCGTTTCAGAGTTGTCACTGCTCTTTAAACTCAGTTGAAACCCGGGCTATAGACTTTACAAATTCAGTGCGCAATATGCTGGCTTAATTGCTATTTGAACTTCTACCGGTAAAACAAGTATGATCGGGATACATTCTTAGTCTGGCATAATTTTTGCATCATAAGCTCATAAATTCACATTCATTTCGTTTTTTGTTACTTAATTGATCCGATGCAGAAAATAAACTACAATTTTCTTGGGTTCTAAAACTGTGAGTTACTGTTGGGATCTGCTTGATCCAATTTAAACTGTTGCCTATATGGTGTGCCTTGGAAAGTCTATACATGGGATTTTGATAGTTCTCATAAAAAACACATAACTTATTCTCCAAATTCATCTATCCGCTGATTATTCATTACTCAGAGGGGGGTGGCAGATCCACCTGCTCCAGTTGAGGATCGGACTACCAACCAGGTTAGTTTAATCATCTCTCTATTTTTGAACATTTCATATGAACGGCCCGATGGGGATGTCAATGAGAGGGAGGTGACACCCTCTCCACCTAGTACTGTTGTATCCGACCTTATTGATCAGATGAGACACGACATAATTAGCTAAGTTAATTAGTATATTTTTTATTTCATATTTATGTCTTATTCAAGTATCTTTAATTTAATTTCTTTACAGTTTAATAATTGGATTTTAAATTATTTCAGGAGAATAGACTTGTTGTTCGGTCCAAGGTCTGGGTTGCAAGGTTTATGTCACTGTTCATGGCCCCCTCTCACCATATACATTCTGGGGCTCCAAAGAAGAAGCTCGGAATGAAGAAAGGGAGAAAGGCAGGTCTGGTTGGAGTTCCCGGGGAGGAGGGCTCCGTGGTATTTCTAGTGGACAGTCCTGGTACTCGGAGTCACTTGGATACTTTATATTCTTCGGGGGAATCAGAGAGGTATTTACATTAATTCCTTTAATATAATATAGCTTTCTCTTCATAATTAAGTTAGTTTTTCTATTTTAGTATGTTAGAGTTATTATTTATATTTTCTAACAATTGTGGTTTATATGTGGTAGCCGCTCGATCGGGGGAATCCTCTCATTTGACAGGAACTTTTTGAGGATCGTTCGAGATTGCACACAGGAGCTGGAGGATGCTCCTGTCGATTAGTTCATCAGAGGACTCTGACTGGCAGTTACAGTGTATCCGTGAGGCCTTCTCAATGGTGTAGAGGTTCACCATTGCCCCACCTTATCTCTATATAAAATTCATTTTTATCAATTATTCTACTAGACTGTGATTATATAATATCGATTAAAAATAACTTAAATTCCAAAGTATGCCAATTTCCGCTTTCATTTCTACCTCCGCTGGAGGGAAGCATGAGACGTATGAGTTCGATGATGGTTCTATCGGCTAGGTGAAGGGAGTTGGAGAGGATGATGAGGTCGCCCGATGGCAAGTGAATGAGGTAATGAACATAGTTATTATTTTAAGTTACATTTTATATTAAATAATTTAATATTTTTTTATGTACTTGTAGGTCTTGATTCCATGCTGCCACAAGAATGACTGAGTACCTCAACTATCTCATCGAAGGAGGCAAAGGTCACTTTATATGATATGAGGCCAGAGCGAGATAAAGTGGTGAGGGCGCGCAGGAGAGAGATGATGGAGTCGGTCTGTAGGATGCTGTTACACCTTTTGGTACAGACCAGCTATTATTCTACAATGGGAGTTGCTGTTGCTCCACCTGCCAAGTTCGAATTTGAGTTTTTTGGCATTGCTGCAATCCCCAAGTCAGTCTGATTTGACTAGCTGTGCTGCCTATATTGCACATTACATGGCGCAGTTGCTGAGGGGGTATGTTTGGCGATGCCATCATTGGAGGATATTCCAGATGCACCCCAACTCATCAGGGACGAGATGGTTTCAATCACGTTTGAGTATAGCAGCAGGATATAAATTTCTAGCACAGTGATTTTTTTGTTTATATCATGTATATATTTTGCACCTCGTGTAAATTATGTAAATGAAAATGAAATTATATTAGTTGTTTTATTTTTATTATGTAATTAAAAAAATATGAAAATAATTACAAGTCATAAATCATCTACATAGAATATGAAAATAATTACAAGTCATGAAAATAGAGTTATTGATAATGAGGAAATTTCAAGCCTATTTGGATGCAAAATAGTTAGAAAAACAATTGAGGAGGTGAGAATTAGATTTGAAAATAGAAAAAAAACTTTTCTCGTTTGAAATAGTGGAAGTTCGAGATGTACTTACCGAAGGTCGGGATAAGATTCCGAAGCTTTGCCTAGTCTTTCTTTGACCTTCGGTCGATAATCCCAGCCTTTAGATGATCATACCGACCTTCAGAATATTATCCCCACCTTCGATATTATTATAATTATTATTAAAATTTAAATTAAATAAAAATCACTACTACTACTACTACTATTACTATTACTATTATTATTATTTAAATTACATTTAAGTTAGATTACCCCGACCTTTGGCAAATACATCACGATCGTCAAACAAATAATCATGACCTTTGGCAAGTTCATTCCCACCATCGGACAGATATTCTTGACCTTCCACAGTTTCAAATTAGAAAAGCTATTTTCAAATTTCCAAACCCAATTCTCACCTCCGCAATTGTTTATCATAATATTTTTTTTCCCAATTTCATGGCTACAGAAGAAGAAATATGACCAAGAATGGAGTCGAAAGAGATTGAGCAGCTTTTCACTAGTTTGCATTACATGCTTCTTTTATTAAAAATAAAAAATAAAAAATTCATGTGGTAGGATAAACCCAAATTTTGTAAACTAGTAAGAATCTGAAAATAATTACAAGTCATGAATTGTCTCAACACCAACATCGCCTTCAAAAAAATCCACACTCTCACGGACGACACTTACATTAACATTAAGAAACACTTTTGCTTCATATGTCGCCTCCAATGTTTGTCTAGAAACTTGAGATTGTTGGGTAGATATTGGATTAGATGGGTGCCCTTCTTGAGGATGATCATTCAATAATGTAACCTCTACTTCGAGTGGTGGGGCTTCTATGGTTGTGTTCAGACAAGTTTGACGATTGTGTCCTTTTCTTTTGCATATCATGCAAGCTTTCTTTCGTCGGTATTGTTCACTTTGAGAGAGGAACAGATCTTCTTGTGGTCTTCCTACTTCCTTTCTTGCGGTGCATTGAAATCCACATCTTCTAAACCTGCAATTCTATTCAAACTTGAAGACAACCGAACAGGTTGTATCGAATGTGCATATGTCTTCCTCAATATTCCTTTGTCAAATGAATTTCCACAACATAGAGAATAGTAGTGAGCCCCAATTTCCCTATAAAGAATCAAAGATGAAATAAAACAAATTGGGATTATGATTTTAAATCTAGTTTCTAAACAATAGGGAAGGTCCGAAAGGTTGAACCTATCTTACGGAAGGTTTGCTCGACCTCCTGTAAGGTCAGTTCAACCGCTTGGAATGTCTGTTTAAATTATACAAAGGTTTTTCAATGCCTGGCAACAACAATGGCATGTTTACATGAAATTCCTTTTAGTTCCCATCTCCGACATCCACAAGTCCTCTGAATCATATCCACAACAGCATTTGCTTCTTGTGGAGGATTACTGACATACTCCTCCCTAGCTCAAATGGATGTAGGATGCAGTCTTTGCTGGTCATCCTTCATATCTTTCTTCTCAATTCGTTCCACAACACGTTGGTAATAATATCAGGCATTCTAGCGGTTACTTCTCAGTGTTTATGGAACCAACTTTGACACATACCCCTTATAAAACTCATGAGCGGATGTAATCGGCAATTTCTGAGTTCTCTTGATCGCTTCATTGAAGGACTCCACAAGATTGCTTGTCATTTGGTTGTATCGATTCTTCAGACAGTAAACATGTGACCAACCCGATCGCCTAACCTCAACATCCAACCACCGATAAACCTTAGGGTGTATATGTTGAATGTCCCCAAAGTAGTGGTCACATTTGTGTTTATCATAGGCATATGCAGCATTTTTGAAAATCTTTGCAACACGAGGATCTCTGCATTTCGTCTTTAATTTTTCCTTCAAAAGTCAAAAACAAAAGGTATGTGGAACCTTGGGATACAATTTTCTCACTGTGTGTAGTATGCCATTATGTCAATCGGATACAAGTATCAGATCATCGGGCAATCCATATGAAGTTCTTAGTCATCTTGAGAACCATTATCATGAATCATTGCCCTCCTTTTCACCGAATCCAAATGCAAGGGGAAAAGTTTGTCCGTTTCCATCCGCATAGACAACTGCATAAATTTTACCCTCGTGTGCACCTTTCAAATCTGTTGTATCTACGATAATGAGGGGTCTCATGTAATTGAAACCCTCAATCGAACGACCAAGTGCTCAAAATGCTCCTCTGGCAATGTTATGTTGGTCACTAAGTTGGGCATTGTACACTCTAAGAGGTAGAAATATGATGGAAGCCGTCTAAGTGAGTCCTCTGGAATTCCATAAGCTATGTCCTTTGCACACTGCGAAGATCTCCAGGCTTTGGTGTATCCAAGCTTCACACCATAATTCTCCTGCATGTCTTGAATCACATTTTTTGGGGTGTGACTCACACCGATGATTTTACCAGCATACAAACAACCAATTGTTGATGCACTTACGTCCTTGTTTTGGCTTCGCTATACAGTTTGAATGCAAGTGTGAGTCGAGACAAACTTGTGAATCACCCATATCTGGCATCCAACTTTACACTGTGCATGTATCATGAAGGTGTAATCTTTTTTATTCCTGCATCGCTCCTCGAATCTTGCCTTATCTGAATGTACCACGTGATAGGAAAATCAATTCTTGAGTGAATATTGACGGATTGCTGTCATCAATTCATCCTTACTGTTAAAAATTGAATCCTTTCTATCGAACCCATGAGTGGAATGGTTTCATCTTCGAAATAATGCACCTCTGCTTCATCACCCCAATCCATGTTAGTGAATTAAGTAGAAGGATCTAGTATAAATTGCTTAAAAGGAACCAAGTGTCTGACCCCATCATCAATTTTCATGGGGACATCATCATCATCATCAGCATCGGTGCAAATATTTCTTGATGGCCCAGGTTCATCGTTTAGAGGTGAGAATGTCCCATCCGGATTCGTTTCATATGCATTAACAAAATCATCCATTTCATGATCACCACCACACTGATGTAATCTTTCAATTTTGTTAATGACCACCATTTTAGGATCAGCTTTCCCCTTCAAATATATGATCTCGTATATATCTTCAGTTTCCATTAATTTAGTACTTCTGTCGGATAATCTAGATGCAATTGAGATTTGTAAGTCGAAATGGTTTAAATAAATTTTCATGTAGTCTGCCATAGTTCTCTTAAAGTCTTCATAACTGATGTCGTTTGGTACGACTACCGGACGAGTTCATCCATTTAGAGAACCATCGTGAAGAACAATCATAATGTAATCCATTTCTGCAAGAATCCAAAGAAAAATATATTCAAGAAAATGTACAAGAAATACTAAAAAGAAAAGGAGAGAAATATCATAACAAAAAAAGGGCAGAGAAAAAGGGTCTAAATATTTTTTTTAAGAAAAGAAAAAGGACAAAAAAAAAAAAGGCTTGAAGGTCAAGATGACCTTATGGAAGGCTGATATAATCCCTTCGAAAGTCTAATTGACCTTCTAGAAGGTCTATTGAACTTTAAAAAAAATATACTGAAGGTTGATTTAATCCTTTGAAGGTCGATTTAATCCTTCAAGGGTCGAAATGATCCACTGGAAGGTCGGTTGAACCAAAAAAACAGGGGGGCTTGAAGGTCGGCTGATACTCCCGAAGGTCCTTCAAACACTGAACACAAGCAACTTCCTTTTTTTCCTTCCTTATACCAAACAAACAACAAAACACAGCAAAAAAGTTGGTCAAACGAAGACCAGCAAAACCCAGAGACAATTAGGAATCAAAACACAAGCATCAATCACCATAACAGCAAAAACAAAAAATAAACTGAACTCAAAGTTGGCCAAATGATGCTATCTTGATCTTGTGAAGAAAAAAACCAATTCCTCTCCCAAATTCAAACACAATGGCCTACTTTTTTTTTTTTCTCTTCAACATGGAGAATGGGTTTGTTTTAAGTTCAACTTTCATCAAGGAACCTTCATCAATGATGCAGTAACTGTATTGTCTTCAATTCGGTTTTATAACAGTGCAATGGTAGTTGGGGTTTTTTGAATGTTGAGGGCAATATAGTAACTACATGTTAAAAGTGAATAAAGGTTAGTTTTGTATTTTTTTTAAAGGAAAAAGTCAAAATGAGTATAAAGCGAAAAGTTAGTTTCAGACTTGGATAAATTATGAGATGTTATACAGATTTGGATAAAATAGAAATCTTTCTATTCCAATTGAGTAGAAATGAAAACACCCCATTAAGAGCCTAAGGAAATTAAAAACTGGGCTCAATCCTTTGGAACTAGAGCTTGTTACCAGCAGGAATCGAAAAATTTTGTTGATGTTGGGGTTCAGACCCAACCCACAAGTTAGGAGAAGCTTATTTTGGGCACTAAACCACTGCACCAATTTAGTTTTTGGTTTATAATATCTTATAAATGCATCTTCATTTTCTAAAACTTTACAGTTTATATTTTAACTATTTTGAAATATATAAAAAATTCGATTTAACCCGATCTAACTCGTTTGACCTTAACCCTTCCACCAATTCAATTTGACTACTGCTCCGATTTTAAAAACACTTCTATTTTCAACTTTTGATCTCTTATCTTTTCTCGAGCAACCATTTAGGTTATTTTGGTTTGAAAATCCATCTCTCAAATCAAGCCAACAATTTAGGGCTATAAACAAGCTAAGTTGAGCTTGAATCTGTTGGGATCGGGCTCTGCTTGTTTATATTTTTCTACACTCAAGCTCAGGCTCAAGCTTGTCCGAGCATTAAAATTCAAACTCAAGTTCGACCGTTAAACATTTAAAAGGCTTGAGCTTGACTAATTACAATATTAAAAAAAAGAAAAAAAGAGCTCGAGGTTTGGGCTCATTTAAACTCATTTTCGTGTGTTAAGTTATTTTTTAAAAACTTTAAGAAATAATACCTTATATTATATATGGTATATGAATAAAAAAATAATATTATATAAAAATAATAAAATATATTTGATGGGGTTCAAAAGTGAACTCCGAGTCATCCTAAAACCGTGATGATGTTAATGACTGCAACCTGAGTAGAGAGTAAGATTGTAATCGGAGTGGGCTTTGCCTGGGGAAGAGTTTTGATGTCTAAGTCAGTATTCGAAGAGTAATCGAGTGTAATTAATTCTCAAAACAGACTGTCCTTGTCCATAGACTGATTATGATTTGATTATATAGAAAAGAAATCAATTACCTCTTCGATTAAGGCTTTGCTTTTACATAACAGTAGGCAATTAGGATAGTTTTGAGATTGTATAGAATCCCGCCAACTGCTAACAGACTCGTGGAGTTTCCCTTGGTTGGGATATTTTGCCATTCACGTCTCTGTTGTGAGTTGCAAGCTCGATAACCAATCTCTAGACCAACTTCGCGACCTGTTCGTGGACACCAAGAGTCTCGACTATCTCTTCTAGGAGGTCGTGCCAAGTGGTTGTAGGCTCATGGGAGATGTTAGGAGTTGTGCACAATTAATCGTGATATGAAAGATGTATGAGAAGAGTTGGGAGTTATCAGGTTGAGGGCCGTGGTTTGGTGGTACGTCTCTTGAGCTCATTTAGGAAGTTGGTGACCTAGGAGGTCGATAGTAGCAGGTTGCTGCCAACCTTTCCTCATTGACTTTGTGAGTCTGACTTTCAGGTATTGAAGATTGGGGCTTTGGGTCCATTTGGGTTAACTTCTGTCTGGGTCTTACCCGTTTATGCTGACTTGTTCGGGTCATACCCGTTTCTGCCATCATTATTGTATAAAATAAATAAGTTATATATTTAATAAAGAAGTTATATTATATATAGTATAATAAATAAAATATTATATGTATTAAAAGTTTGTTTAGATTTGTGAACCTAACAAATCTAACAAGCGAACCAAGCTTAGGCTCTGCTCGAGTTTGATTAAAGCGAGTCAAATTCAAACTTTTTCCGAGGTAAGCTCTAACCATCAAAATTAATAGTCAACGATCTTTTTTATTTTTTAAAAATAAATCTTTAGTAAAAAAATTATTTTTGATAAATATATTTTTTATAATAACCCTGAACGGATACACTAAACCTAGGGCGTATTTGGTCAAATTGAAATACTTTCTCCATCCAGA
Source organism: Parsonsia alboflavescens (assembly GCA_028571225.1). Taxonomy (NCBI): domain Eukaryota; kingdom Viridiplantae; phylum Streptophyta; class Magnoliopsida; order Gentianales; family Apocynaceae; genus Parsonsia; species Parsonsia alboflavescens. Next base: position 764 of record JAOXNR010053798.1, on the reverse strand, counting down.
ATTGAATGTCCACATTTCTATTTTGAGTTTGTCCGGAAATGAAGGTCTCATTTTCTAAATTAGTTAAAGTTTTGTTAAGAAATTGATCTAGTTAAGTTTAAAATGAACTAAGTCAACTAATTTTCTTAAAATTTGTGCAAATCAAAATAGGACATTCAATTCAAGACCAACGAAGTGTTTTGTTAGTTTTTTAAAAAAAAAATTTAAAAAGACAATTGACCATTAATATTGACCCATAAAGACTTAATTAAATATAAATATACCATTTTATAGCATGAAAAATAATTTTAAGCTGTTCAAGCACAAGGATATCCTAGAATATAAAAATAAAGTGAACTAATGTAAAATTAAATAAATAATATAGCAAGTAAGTTATTAAGTTTAGTAATAATTCATTTTTAGAAAATAATTTCTCCCTACATAGTCTTTGGGAGTTTGAAATGCATCATCATTGATTTGAAGAAAACTTGTGTGTGGAGTTCCAGAATCACCAATGCTCCAAGTCAAATGCTAAAAAAATTAGAAAACAAACAAAGTTAGTAAATATTCCTTATATAATAATGTTCAAGCCTGGATCTAAATCATAAAAAATGCAAACCTCATTAAAGAAGTTAAGACTATCATTAACATCTCTTGTTATTTGACCAAGATAGTTTGTCGTACATAAAAAAAGTTATTTCAGTGCACATAACTACTATAAAAGTATCTTATTATGACATCTTCACAAAGACTGAAATTACCTCGCCAACATCTGGTTGTTCTTG
>JAOXNR010053797.1:2071-13579 GCA_028571225.1 Parsonsia alboflavescens | reverse complement strand
ACAATTCCATTAGAGATATGCTTGCTCTTTGTTTGAACGGTGCCGATGATGGCATGTTCATACTTTCGAAAACGAGCATCAAGAAGTTTTTCTTCATCAGGAAGGTAATCTATTTCATATACATGTGGTATTTTAGGAATAAGAGTGGGTCGGGCTTAAGTAGTGCCACGATCCGTTAGCTACCAGCTATAGCTTTTAGCTCAACTGGTATTAGAGCCTGCGTTAAGTCTCTGCCGTTCATACCTGTGTGGGTTCGAGGCTTGCCCCCTGCAAAGTGTGAAACGATCCGGGGCTCTGCTCTCGTAGGGCTTAAGTAGTGCCGCGATCCGTTAACTACCAGCTATAGTTTTTAGCTCAGTTGATCCCTATCATTCCCCCTTACCCCAAGAGGATTTATCCTTGAATTTCAAAGTCCTACATAGAGAAGAAAATGATCACTAACAAGGATTGAAGAATCAAAAGAATACTTACCACTTAATTCCAAGTTATCCTTCAAGGAAGTGATAACTTGACAATGCCTTACCAAACCCTTCTTTAATGGTAGTGGTCTCTCCTTTATTGATATGTATTCCATTTCCACTAGAAGAAACTCATTAGATGAAAGGACATAGACAAGGAATACAAACTCATTAAGGTAACAAGGAAAACAAATTCTATCATTCGAAACTCTTACCATAACTCCCAATGGTTGATCTTCCCATACAGCATGGCATAAAGGTTCTCTAAACCTTGAATTTAATGATATTAAGCTCAAGAATCAAATCCCTTAGCATTGCATGTACATGCCCTCCATCAAAAACATCAAACACATGTATGAAATCAATAAGAAAATACCCTTCACATATGCTAGAAGTCATCAATTCATCAAGATGGACATCATTATGCTATTTCGAAAACAGGGGATTTTTCAAATACTTCCAAAATCCTAACGCATCTCTATTGATGGCACAAAATATAAACCATATCATCATGTAATTCTACCAAACATGCAAAATAAAGATTAAACTCAAAGTAAATCCATTGTTTTTATCAACATTAAGCCTATCTACATCACTAAAGATCAAATTCTCATCATGACATTGGCAAACTCTTTCACAAGAATGCAACAAGTATTCACCAGTGATCATATACTTCCTTTTCATATGTAGTCCTAACACATGCTTTCTAAACAAGACATCAAAGAATCTAGGACTAGCATATCTCACAACAACTTCATGATTCTCAAGATTCAACAACTTAAAGATTTCAACATGTTTGGAACAATTGAGAACACAAGAAGTATCTATTCTAAGCATATTATCATGAGCATCACAAGTTTTGAATCTAAGAATTATAAGAAGAAATAAAATCCATACATTCATGTTGTTATCAAGATCATAAAGCTTCACAACTTCAACTAAAGTAAACTCCTCAACATGACATGTTTCATCACAATTTCTCAACAAAGATTGATTCTCAAAAGTACAAATTCACTCTTCTTAGGAATCACGATGAAGTACATCTCAAACAAGTGCATAGAGAATTTAGAATCCACTTTGAGTATGCACATTAGGCCACGAAGATGTAAATTGTTATCAAGAATTGCAACATCAAAGATCCACAAAATTCGATCATGTAAGACAAACTTTGTTACTCTATTCATGTAAGTCCAAAAGACATGTTCACTCATGCATTTCAATCAATTCAAGTCATAAGAAGACAACTCTAGGCTATTTTCATGAATTCAAATGACCAACAAGTCATACATAGAATCCTTAGTCATAAACAAAGCGTTAGCTCTAATCAAAGAATTCATATGCTTGAAGAATTGAATATATATAAGCACATAGCCACAAGCATGCTCTTCCACAAATGATTCCCTAACAAGCTTAAGATCTAGCATTTCATTCAAGAAGCTCTTAGGGATATTCAAAGTTCTTCCACATGTTTCATTCACAATTCTACAATCATATTTTTGCACACATGATTCCTTAACAACTTCAAAATCCTTAAAAGCTGTTACAAGACTCATATAAGTATAAGACATGCTTTCTCTAATCAAGGAATTGCTATGCCCAAGAAATTCACAAATAGCAACTTGCTCATGAACATCACAAGCATTTTCACAACCATGCTTAACCTTAGAAATCATGTTTTCATGATTAAGATTCAACATTCTATCATCAAGAGTAGAGAAAAGAGTGTATCACTTTAACATAGCACTCATCATCTTGTTGTCCTTGTCTTCCTTCAACTTGTTTAGGCCTTCAAAAACCTGAAATTTTGACACAAGAAGACTAGAAAAGGAGTGGTCAATGTTAGAAATGGGTATTGAAATCTCCTTGTTCAACTTGAAGATCAAGGCACTCTCATTTTATCTTTCTTTCTCATAAGCATTTTCATCTTCTTCACTCAAATCTTTTTCAATCACAATCTCATTTTTCATCTCTCTTTGCTTTTCAAAATCTTTTTCAATCTCATGCTCTCTTTTTTCTATCCTCTCTTGTTCTTTTCTCTCTCATTTTTCACAATAGGAACCTCTTCTTTCACTTCATAAGACTTTCCTCCACCATTTTTCACTTGTTTATGTTGAGCTTCCAATTCAACAATTATCACATGATCTTTTTATCCCATAACTTCACATGAGAACTCTTGAACTTGCTCATATCCAACAATTTCTTGAAGACCCATTTCACCTTTAACTTCATTGGTAATTGAGGTGCCTTCATTTTTAGGATCCAAGCTCACCCATGTTGGCCCATATTCATTGTGATGAAGAACTGAGATGACTTGAACTTTCATAAAATCTTCCATTTGATGACTTCTTTTTCTCTCAGTTTCTTTCAACTTGGATGGCCATTTGTATCATTTCCTCAAGATCAACAGAAAGGCGTGGTTCTACTCTTTCTTTAATCCCCTTTCTCAACGCTTTTAGAAATATAGCCATTGAAGCTTCTATATCCTTTTTAATGTTAGTTCCCTTCATGGCTAACTCCATTTGCTTCAAGTAGTCCCCTACACTCTTGGAACCTCAAGTAGTGGATATGCATCTATCCCTCCTGGGCCTCTCCTCAACTTCAAAGTCATAATAGTCATCATGATTTACTTGTTGTCTCCTTTTTCCAACTCTTCGATTTGGCACGTACTCCTTAGAGGAACAAGGTTGATATTCATCTCCCCTTCCTCCTTGTTGTACATGTCTTCTAGGAGTTTTAGATTGGAGCTTATCTACCCTTCTTTCAAAGTTATCAACCCTTGAGTTCAAGTCCTTCCTCATCTCCTTCATGTTGTTTGATATTTCACTTTTCATTTGCTCCATTCTTTCCAAGAAAGTGTTCCAACAAGTATTCATGTCATTCTGTGCAATATGTGATGAAGAAGATACTCTTCTTGTCATGTTGTACCTACAAGAAAGAAAACACAAAAAAAACAAGGAATTTGTATATGTCCTCACCAATCACTAGTGTTTTCACTCAATTTGGCTTTTAATCACTCAATTACGTTCTTAAACGACTCACAAGAACAATGTAAATCATTTAGGCAAGAAAACCAAATGATCCAGATAATCCAATGAATTGATCAATTGATGATCACCAAACAAGAACCAAGGGAGTAGAGTTTTGAATAAATATGGTCAATCAACTCAAGACAAATGATCAAACATTTAGAATCCAAGAAAATAGGAGATTGGCATTTCATCAAACACCTTGAGAACAAAGATTGTGATCTCAAATTTTTATAAACAATAGGCAATTCAATCCCAATTCATCAACAATTCAATCTCTACCCAACAATACTTCAATAGCACAAGAGATATGAACTTGAATTCAACAAACCCAATGATTTTTAACTCTTTTTTTTGGCACTTTTGTTAGGAATTTTTCTAAAGATCTGGTTTTTTTTTTTTGAGCGTTTGATCTTTCCTTATTGAGTTTTTCTTTTGTAGAGATTGAGGATAGAAGTAAATGTTGGGATTTATGCCCATAAAGACTATCATTTTCTGAGATGATGTGTAAAAGAGTATAGTCTTTATAAATAAATTTATACATATTAGCACAATATGCAATAAGGTCCAAATTGATTTAAATAGGTGATTTGTGTGTTGGGAAGTTTAGTATAGTAAGATACGGATTATTGGAAGTTTAAATCATAAGGAATTAGTTCTTGACCAAATAATGGAATTGTGCATTCCATTGAACGAAGGTCATAACACAGTAGTCTTCTTTAAGTAGGGTGACTTGCCTTTAGTCATTGGATAATGCTCTCAAAACTATGTGTTAGCACATTTTGTATGTGTAGAACAGGACCATTCAGTGATTGTTCTCTAAAGGTACTATCAAAGAAGAGAGAACTAATATCACTGCTTCTACTATGCGGACATGTCCCATGACATGAGCATGGGTTGGTGGTCTGGCAAAGCTAATTCCCCGTGCTTTAATATGCTATAGGTGAGATTTCATTATGGAGACCAATAGCCCTGTATGTTAGGTATTTGGAGTTAGTTAGTTAAGACAAACTAATACAATAGGGTCCCTATGCCCTTGCATTTATGGGATGGGTTAATCGCCCCCTTGTGTGTTGTTCTTAGTTGGATCACTGAATCCGAGGCCTTGATAATACAATTGTTATTGTACTGAATACTTTTCTAGTGAGTATTCATTGTGATTCAATGGCAATAGAACTAGATACCTAAGGATGGTAGGTGCTATTGAGTAAGGTGATAGTATGCAAGACCTAGGTTCAATAGTGTGTGTTACATAGAAGGGCAAATGTGTCATTACACTGGTAGGTCAAAGATTGAGGGCTGAGATTTATCTCAACAAGCCTTCTGTTTCTACAACAATGTATCATGGAGTACGCCATAATCTTATGGTGATAATAGAAGGTGTTTAGAATGACTAACTTAATTACTACCATGTAGTAAGGGTATTTTGGTCATTTTATAGGGCCAAAAACATTGTTTCTTAATGTTCCTAATCTATCCATATTGTGCATGAATAGTAGATTGGGGAAGGAATTAATTTTTATTCTAGATAGCATTAATAATTAATTGAGAAGTTAATTAATCCTTGAAATTAATTATTTGGGCTTGAATAAAATTAAATAGTTATTTTATTTTGTCTTGTAATTAATTTGGACTTAGGTCCATAAGACTAATTATTGTTGGGCTTGAATAAAACAATATAGTGGTTAGTTATTTATTTAGTCTTATAATTAATTTGAAGTTAGGTCCATAAGATTAATTATTGTTGAGTTTGAATAAAATAATGAAGTGGATTTTTATTTTTATTAATCTTACAATTAATTTGGACTTGAGTCTATAAGATTAATTCTTTGATGGGTTAAGAATAAAAATAAATATTGGGTTTCTAATGAAAGGGTCAAAATAATTATGTTGAATCCATGATTCAATGAATAATTGTTAGACTTTTTAATTAAATAAAAGGATACATGGGTTGTTGGCCCATAGAGAAGCTTTATTCCTCTTTGGTTATTTTAAAGGATTATTTATATATCCTAAAATAACTAGAAAAGATAATATTTCCTAAGCCCTAGAAAAAGAATAACAAACGCGATTTTTCTCTAGCAAAGAATGAGTGATTTGCATAGGAATTACATCACAAAGTACTTCATGCTCATACTGAAATATGGAAAAAGGTATACTTACTTGTTACCAAAACCTCTTCTCCCTTGTTCAACCTTTGTATCTTATAAGGGTTAGGTTGGTTCTCACATTTAAGCTCCAATCTATACACCACATATTGATTCACCACGTTCCCATTACTCTCATGATCAATCATAAAACTACATAATTTCTTAAACAAGAAGCATCTTGCAAGAAATGAGATCTTTCTTCGATCATCCTCTTCATGATGTGTCTCATGTTCAACAACTTTCTTCACTTCATTAGGAGTTCAACTCTTTCCCAAATATCTTCATTCAAGCCATTGAGAAATCTATCCATTGTAACTTCTTTATTGTCCACTATGCTATCTCTCTTCAATGTAATTTTTGAATCTTTATGGTACACATTCGCACTTTTGGAAACTTGAGTAACTTTTTTTGTAGTGGAGGTTTGGTGCATATCTATCTCTCATGATCTTTTTCATTTCCTCCCATGTAGCAATAGGTGTTCCACCAAATCTTCTTTTAGATTTCACCGGTTGTTCCCACCAAGTTAGGGCATAGCTACTAATACTTTCAAAAATTAGCTCCATCTTTTCTTCCTCCTACTAGTTGTGATCAGTAATCACAAGTTCAAGTTTTCTTTCCCAAGCAAGGTAAGCTTTTGGATCATCCATAACATATAAATATGGATTGGTCTTTTGTTGCTCTCAACATGTCTTTCATAGTTTCCTTTTCTCCCATATCTTGTTGGCCGTTCTTAATGGTCATAGTCATATGAGTCTTCATCATAATATTTCTCCTATTCATATTTCCCTCTAGATGGAGTCACTTGTTGACACTTTCTACCAACTCCTCCTTAGGACATACTTCTTAGAAGAACAAGGTCTTGATGTCTCCCATCTTCCTCCATAATAAGATGGTTGAGATGATGTTTTAGACATGATTCGCCTACCAAAGAAAACAATAAAAACAAGGGATATATGTATTTCCTCACCTTTCACTCATGCTTATCACTCAATTACAGCTGTCACCCACTCAAATAATCTCACTCCTTCTGCCTTTTACCTCTCTTAACTTTTCTTGAAGTTCTTAATAAACTCAAAATGGGCAATGCAAACTATTCAAGCAAAGGATGCCAAAGTATCCATTCAACTTAATCAAATAGTCAATGAAGATTAACTAACAAGAACCAAAGAGATAAGGGTTTCAAAGAAGTAGGTCAGTCAACATAAAAGCAATCAATGAAACACTTAGAATCTAAAGAAAAATTACCAAACATATTTTATCAAACACCTTGAGGTCAAAGATTTGTGATCCCAATTTCGATATATAATCTCAATTTTGGCACAAACAATAGGCAAATCAACTTCAATATATCAACAATCAACTCCAACCCAATCAACAAAAAGTAATGGATCTTCTATAAGAATTCACTTTTGGTATTTTCGAACTTTCTCTTCAACAAGATCTTTGATCTCTTTCACCTTTTTATTTTTTTTAAAATTCTTTTTATTTATTTTTACGTAGAGATAGAAGAAAATCGCCAAACACAAGGATCACAAGAAGAAAACTATGATAGATATAGAAGAACAAAACACAAAAACATCATAAGATTATAGAATTTCAAAGAAACAAGTATGATATTAACATATGGATATCAAGGAGCCAAAGAAGCATTGGTTGGATCAACTAGGATGCCATCAAAGGAAGAATACTATGAAGTTGATAGTCATGAAAGGAAGATTGATTATAAGGATACTATACTTCAATTATTAGAGTTTATGGATGCCTTCAAGTGATAATTCTTCATGAAATGGCCAAGAGGAATACATGCAATACGATATGAGGTTCATATATAAAGACTAGTATTTTAAATACCAAGATAATGTTGCAATGGTTAAGAAGATAATGATGAAATTGAGACAAAACAAAGAACAACTACTTGATGTTGATGCCAAGATTAGATAAGTTAAGCTTGAAGGTGCAGACCAAGTTGAAGAACTTTGGAATGTAATCAAGGTTGAAGATTTGTAGGAGGATTTAGAAGACCTGAATACATGTCCAAAGGTGCCTAGATGTGTACAAGAAGTGTGCAATTCAAAACCATTCAAAAGTAAGCAAACAAGGAAGGATACAGAGCAAAAAAATAACTGTCTGGCCCACTATCTAGTTCATAATCCAGCATTGGATAGACAGGGGAGTTTTTGGCAAAAATTTCAAAAGGTGTCCAGCCCTCTGTCTGGCCCCAAATGGGCCATTTACCAGACAGTTGACTTTTCAACTTTTCTTAGAAAATTGCCTATTTTTGGTCTTTTCATGTTTGGGCTCGAATTTTGTACTTAGATTAGGGTTTCATAGCCTTTATAAAGGCTTGTAAACTTGAATTAATGTCCAACTTTTATCACGAAAAACAATTAATCTCTCTTTGAGTGTGGCTTTTCAAGACCAAACATGATCTTTGTTGGTGTTCTTAATGAGCCCCTTTTCAATTGCTTTGGCTTAAGGTATTGATTAGTCTTCCAACTCATAGATCAGTTAGAGTTGTCTTACAACAACAAAGGTCAATCTATAATTAAGCTTGAATCTATTGTTGAGTCTTCAGAACTTTGCATCTATTTGATGTAATTGAGTGTTAGGCTTATAGATTGAGAAACTTCATTGAAGATCACATCATATTTTCCTATCAAAGCTTGGGTTTTCATGAAGAGGTTTTGCTTATCTTTATTGCTTTCTTTGTTTAGTGTTAAGATCAGATTTGTTTCATTGAAATCTATAATCTTATAAATGTTTTGTGTTTGTTCCTTTACATCTATTGTAGTTCTTCTCTGGTGATCTTATTGTGTTTGTGAGAATTGTGCCAACGGCCAAAAACAAGGGCAAATTCTATTTGTTTGGTGATTCTACTTAAATTTTCTACCTCTACACCAAAAAAAACCAACCTATGAAGAAAGAAAGAAAATACTTCTATTTGTCCGCTAGGTGTTTGATATAATACTTATAATCTATTTCTTTGGATTCTAAATGTTTGATTAAATGTTTTGTGATTGATTGACCTTGTTCTTTGAAACTCTTAACTTTTTGGTTCTTATTTGTTAAGCTTCTTTGACTAATTGATTGAGTTATGTGGACACTTTGGAACTCTTTGCTTGAGTAGTTGCATTACCCAATTTAAATTGGTTAAGAAGCTCAAGTAGAGTTTGGAAAGGTAAGAGGCGAAAGGGGTGAGAACACTTGAGTGAGTAAAAGTCACATTTGAGTGCAAACACTAGAGAAAGTGAGGCTTTATACACATATCCCATGTTTTTCTTGTTTTCCTTTGTAAGTGCATCATGGCTAAATCATCTTCTCAAGTGTATTATTGTGGAGGAAAATGGGAGACATCTCAACCTTGTTCTTCGAATTAGTATGTAATAAATGGAGGAGTTGGAAGAAAGAGTCAACAAATGAATCCATCTAAAGGGAGATATGACCAAGAAGAGGAAACAAGAAAAAGACCATACCATATTTCTATGGGTGGGATGATCCGAACGATTACCTTGTTTGAAAATGATGTCTACTTGGAGGGATAAAAGATTTAGGTAGTTGTTGATAGTTTTTGAGATTTATGCCATATCTTGGTGGGAACAAGATGTGGAACTTCAAAGAAGATGTGGAATACATATTACAACATGAGAAGGATTGAAAAAGATTACGAGGTAAAGATATGCACCGAAGCTCTACTACAAGAATGTTACTCAAGGTTCCAAGAGTCTGAAAGAGTACCATGAAGAGTTCAAATTCCATAGGAGAGAGCTAATGTAGAAAAGAGTGAAGAAGCCATAATGATAACATTTCTCTTTGGCTTAAATGATGAAATTGAGAAAGGAGTTGAACCATATTCCTATGATTGTTTTGAGGACATGGTGCACATGGCTACTCAAGTTGAAAAACTCTTGAGGGTAAGGAAGTCAACATATGGGAAATCTTATGGGAGTTCAAGACATGGTACTTCTTCATCATCTAAGGTGCAAGTTTCTTGTTCAAATGAAGAGAAATACATTCCCAAGGATCAAGAGTTTGAAGCTAAGCTAGATGAATCTTTTAGAAGTGAAGACTACAAAGGCTCCAAGTGCAATGAGTATGGCCATGAAACTTCTTATTGGCCAACATGGGAGGAAGATACCACAACCACAAATGAAAGGAAGTTCAAAAGACCTTTCCTCAAGAAGTAGTTGAAAAGGTGCAAATTCAAGAGACCCCAAGTGAAATGAAGAAAGTTGATGAACATATGATACTTCGTGAAGGGGAGGCATAACTAACAATGTAGTCATCGAAGTTGTCACTATTTTTCGATTTTGCAATTGAATTATAAACCAGTCAATTTAACCATTACACTTTGCATTTTGAGATATTTTAACCTCCCTATGGTTGTTTGATTGTATAGCCATCAGAAAAATAATTAATCTTCATTAATAATATCATGTAGCTTCGCATGTCACTATATCGACTAAATTAAATAAAAAATTTTACTCCTTTGTCATTCAAATTATGTGTCAATAAAAATTAGATAATAGAAGAAGTTGACAAATTGATGAATATTCTATTAGCCAATATGAAAAATTTTGTTGTTATGGAATCATCGCTGAAGATTGATTATATTCGTGACTATTATTTAATTGGACTGCAGTAAAATGGCATAATTTTCTAAAAATATAAAGTATAACGGCTAAAGTGTTAAAAAACGTAAAGACTAGTGGTTAAATTGACTGGTTTTATATTTCAATGGCCTAACTGAAAAAAGTGACAGCTTCGGTGGCAACATTAGTTAAGCTAGGGACAATCAAGGAGATATTCCATTCCTTGTTAGGTGCATGATTTATGAGTAGCCATGTAACATGAAGATCATTGGAGAGAGAAATGTGAACATGGCAAGTCAAAATGTGGTTGATGGGTTTTTGGATGTAAGTGCATAGACCATCCAAATCCTTATAAGCTACAAAGGGTGATTGAGAATAAGGGATTTACGGTTGGAAAGCAAATCATGATTCCATTTTCTATTGGGGAATATGAGGATGATGTGTTTTTTGATGTGGTACCTATGAAGGAGGGGAATTTGTTTTTGCGAAATGCATGAATAGGTCAAAGAGGAGCTACACTTGATAGCCTCAAGAGATAGTATGTCTTCAAGAAGGATAGAAAAGGGGTACATCATTTCTCAATGTCCCCACAAGTGATAATAAGAGAACAAATGAAGGTGAAGAGAAGAATGGAAGAGTTTTGTGGAAAGAAGGAATTCTACGAAAGGAAAGAAGAGACTTCAATGATGAGGGGAGAGCATGAGAGAGAAAAAGATTTTGAGAAAAAGGAAAAAGAGGGCGAAAATGAGATTTAGATTGAAAAATAAAGATTGTCATTGATGGAAAAGATTTGAGTGAAGAGAAAGTCAGCTCATTTGCAAAGAAAAGAGAGAATAAGAGTGCTTTGGTGAGGATATAAAAGATACTTTGATTTCTACACCCATTTCTGGTATTCTTCTACATAATTTTGGGAATTTGAAGGCCTAATCATGAAAAAGAAATTCAATTAGAACATGATGATGATTGTGATGTTAAAGTGGTATACTCGTATCTCTACATTTGGTGATAAAATGCTGAAATTTGAGTATGAAAAGTTGACTTCGATGGCTAAGTGTAACTTTGAAGATGTAAATGATGTATGTGAAAAAGATACTCGTGTTGTTAACTCTTTTAAGCATAAAGATTTTTTTACTAGTGGAAGTGAATTGTATATCTCTAAGATCTTTTTGAATGTGATGCTAGATATTGAGTTTATTAGGGAATCTTTTGAGAAAGCTCATGATTGTGATATTGTTCTTAATGTTGGTAACCAAGTTGAATCTATTGAATTCTATGAGCAAGTTGA
>JAOXNR010053796.1:0-13582 GCA_028571225.1 Parsonsia alboflavescens | reverse complement strand
ATATGACTAAAAAGGGAGATAGGATTTTTTCTAATTTTATTCTAATTAGTAGTTTTTTTTTTCAAGAATGCTACTATCCGTGCTAATTTAAAAATTCTAAAGAAATTTCTCATCCGCCAGACTCCAGAGCTGATTTTCTATATAGTGAATCATGCTTCTAGTTTGAAGGTAATGTTAGAAATTCAGATGGAGGAGGGAATATGGTCCAAAATGTCCCATGATTTCTTATTTTAAGGACAGAATAGAATGCCACTTGCAACTACTACTTAGATTATCTCAAGACACATAGAATTTATCATTCCAACACTTAATTAATTGTAGTTTAACATAAATCTTGAGCACTATCTTGCAAGATTATACTATTTTAAAAAAGAATGTCGTTTATGAAAGTGAGTCTCTTTTCAAAATGACTGTTGTTTATACAATTTAAGATAAAAAGTATGATCGAATTATCTATTTTATTATTTCTTCATCAAACTTCCTTTTAACATTTTCCAATGCAATTAACTAAACTCTATATCCCAAATTTTAAACTAACCAATCAAATAAAGGAGAGAGGAGAGATAAAGAAAGATAAAATAAAGGAAGAAAGAGAAAAAAGGATTTCGGATGCAATTCAAGATAAATTTAAAATTTGTCTCAAATGATAATATTATGATTATATTAATTAAAAATATTTAAATGACATTCTTTTTTAAAGAAAGAAAGTATTAAATAATTCCATTTTTAAACAAAGGGAGTACTTAATAATTCCAGTGATTGGCATCCCCGAGATTCGATGCTTTAAGATTCGTTGCCGTGCGTAAGACCAAGGCAATTTCAGCTCAATTTTCTTTTCTTCGAGGAATGAATGTCCAAATATTTTGACCAACAAAGTAAATAAGATGAAATTTATAATTCTATCGAAATTAACTGGTTTAAATAATATTCCTCGATTAGTATTTATAAGTCATTAGCTCTCATTTTATTAAAATTAAAAAATTTTTTCTCCTAAAATTTTTCTATTTATAATTCTAATAAAATAGGAAAAAGAGAAAGATGTGGGTAATATAGTGAAAAATAAATAATGTTCCTTATAAACTAACAATAATGACTCATATTTAGTGAGAAAGAAAATTAACTAAAATGATTTATAAATAATGATAAAGGGAGTATTTAATAAATCTTATGGTATTGAATTTCGATATTTTAGACAAATAACAATTGCAACTTATTTTGAAATAAAAATTCTGTTTCGAGATAGCAGAGTAATCATTTTTTTTTAATGAAATCTAATGTGTATTTATTGTTTTTTTCTACCTTTATTTCTAATCATTTCCTTCGCACTAAAGTTTATTTATTTTTTTAGTTTCACTAAGAATTACCCCTCTAATCCAAAATATGTGTCTTTCTGGGAAATAAATAAATAAAAAAGTTAATTCCATAATATCTTTCATTTTTCCATTATCAAGACTCATTATTTGATAATTTTTTTTAATATTACTTTTCACTTTACTCTTAGAATAATTCACTGGATAATTAATATTCTCTGAGGGATATATTATTAATGAGAAAAAGATAAAGGGTAATTTAAACTACTTACATTTAAAACACCTAAACATAAGGACTCCTTAATTGATTTGCATAATCTTAAATGATACTTATTTTGGAATGGAAGTGGAATTTTTTTTATTTTCTTTTACACCTACCCCTTCTTTAATTTTATCTCATATCCTTCCCTTCGAACATTAATAGTCTATCATTGACATATTTTGAATTCGAGGCCAAAATGGAGGTAGAGCTTGTATTGTGAAATGTAAAATGCTTAGGCTTTAAAAAAATCTTTGGAAAGCCGTGGCACGATGGCCAAGGAGATGGTTAGTATGACGACAACATTCTTTTGTTTTGCCTTGTGAACCATATGACCAATTAAGAATTGAACCCAAAAAAAAAAAAAAAAAACAACCGGCTCCATATTTAACGGTCAGAAAAAATGTGCTCGTACTTTTCACAAAACCAGAAAAGCCTTTAATTGGCCAGAAAAGTGTATCAATGTTATATTAATAAAAAAATTTATTTGTATCATTTAATTATTATATTTTATATATTAAAATTTAAAAAGATAAATTAAAATTTAAAAAATCTTATTTTTTAAAGAAAATATATTAAATTTCTATTGATATAATTCGTGCCACACAATTAAATATCAGGACAAGCAAAGCCCAACAAAAGCCTTTAATTGGCCTGAAAAGTTTACGTCCGGGATTTTCTTCAATTCCTTTTAACTTTAATTTTACCCCTTTTTTAATTGGTGCTTTGGACTTTCTCTGGGTTTTCCGGAAACTAGGGACGAAACTAGGTTTCATGGTATTCTTGCGTGTTCTTGGTTTTTCTTTTTCTTTGAAGCATTTATTTGTTGCATATATAAAACTAATTTTAACTCAATTGTTTTTTTTTTTTTTTTAAATTTTATTCCCCTCCTCTCTCTTTTCTTAATAAATTTTAAAATATCAGTTAATGCCTATTAATATTAATAGTTTTGAAATTTTCAAAAAAGAATAATACTTTGTCTAGGTTATAGTGTTAAGATCTTGCCCAAAATTGATAAAATAAAATTTATAATAATTTTGTAAACTGATTTCAAATGTTATCATTAATTATTTTAAAGTCACTATTTTCTTTTTTTTTTTTTTTTTTTTTTTTTTTTTACCAACTCCTCCCCTTCTTTCTCCAAGGAAAGACAGTGACATCTTAGCTACCTTTGAAATTTGTCGAACTTGAAATCTCTCAAATTTAAGTGATGCTACTTACCACTAAGCTAGTTTATAATTTATTTTTACTAACTTTCGTTATTTCTTAAAATAAATCATTCTTATTAATTTATTATGCATTTTATTGATTTTTTACTTTATTATCTTTATTTCTTTCTTTTTCCTGATTAATATTATTAGTTTAATTAAAATCATAAATAAGGATATTTTAATAAAAAATTTTATATTATCTTAATTTTAATAAAATGATGATTAGTAACTAATAAATAGTGATTGATAAAATATTTTTGAATATTCTGAACAAAATTAGTTTAAGAAATAATAATAAAAAAAATTCGTTCTTACTTTGTTAGAATCAACGGAAGTGGAGTTGTTTACAAGTTGTTTGCGTTTTCTTTAACTTTTTCACGTCTTTAAACTGTTTTGGAACTTCGGAGCGACGACGCATCGATGCAGGATTATCAAATTGGTACACTCTGTCATATACTTACTTTGGAATGGTTGATTCTAGAATAATTAGAATATAATAAAATTGACATTGCCAGATCTTTTGCCTCCACAAATAAAGGAATCTGATCAGAATTAGGTTATGTCAATTTGAGAATACTTCAATGAACACCTCGGAATTTTCATATTGCATAATTAATAAATCTCCAAACCACTAAGGATAAGGAATGGAGTCAATTTTATTGACCATCCTAGCATAGATTAATTAACCAAAAAAAAAAAAAAAAAAGAGAAAGTAAGTGCCTAAGTCCTTGATTGATATAGATTCAAACTTTAATTGATGTAAACTTGTGTATTAAGCCTCAAAAATGTCAAAGGCTGAAACTTTGATTAATATTATCTTCTAAGCAGATCTTAAATTGATTGAATTAACTAGTCTTGAGTTAGAAACTCAAAATAAATGATTTTTTACAAACAACAGGAAAATTTTTGCCACTAGTATTTGTTAGGAAAATAAGTGTCAGAATAATAATCTATGACTTTGAGGCGTGAAATTACACTTTCTTGAGTGTAATATTGCTTTGCTATTAAAACAAGTTACCTTGAGATATAACAAAGCCTTTCTAAAAGAACGCTATGATGGAAGTAAAATAGAAAACGTAAGAATTAATTATAAAGGAAATAGTTAGAGGAGCCTCACTTATATAATGTCTGAAGAGACATATCTATGTTTGAAAAGACATCTTTTAAATGAATAGAAACAACTATCAATATTTGAAAAGTCATCTTTTGAATGAAGAGAAACAACTGTTCCAACATTTATTTCTGTTCACTTTGAATTTCCAAAAGGTACCTCTTCCTTAACAAACTATTCAACATTCTCCCACTAGTTTGTTAACACAACAAACTATTGTTCATAATAAATATAATGCATACAAGAAGGTGTCTTATTGATTAAACCTTCAATTAATGTAAGTATCTTAGGATACTAATGAAGTACATGGTGTCCTAAGATTAAACCATGACTCCTTATCATTAGCATCGAAAATACCACACACATTACACTTATTTTATTTCCACAAAGTTTCTTATATGCTCCTAGCACCGTTCATGGCCATGTGCTAGCAATCCCATTTCTATGAATATTTACAAGAGAAAAACCCCTTTAAACTATTGTTGAAGCGGCACCACTTCATATTCATATATTTGGAGTTCCTTTATTTAAGACAATTTCTTATTATACTCCATTAAAAGTTAATCAACTCATCCTCTCTTGTTATTTGCACTAATAACTTACTTTTATATGAGACTTAATTAGTGCTTAAATAGACATTCATCAATAACTTGTTATTACCCATTAAACTTCATTAAACACCAGTTTGGTGTTTCGAAGTTTAGTTGCCATTATTACTGTCTCAAGTGTTATATTTTAGTCCCATATCACAAGTAATTTGCCATACTTTATTTCTTGACAAAGCCTTAGTTAGTGGACTCGATAAATTTTCTGTAGACTTTACATACACAATGGTGACAATACCATTGGAAATCAACTCTCTAATATAATCATGGCGTAGGCTTATGTGTCTAGATTTCCCATATAGATATTGTTAAAAGCATTAGACATTGTAGCCTGACTATCACAATGTAAGGAAATAGGCGGCACAGGCTGTGGCCATAAATCAATTTCTAATAGCATATCTCTAAGCCACTCCGCTTCCTTACCAGCTCCTGCCAAAGCTATAAACTCGGCTTCTATAGTTGAGTGTGCAAGGCATGTTTGTTTCTTTGATGCCCAACTTAAAGAACCACTAGCTAGTGTAACTGTCCAACCCGAAGTTGAGATATTGTCACCAACTCTTGTCATCCAACTAGCATCTGAATAACCTTCTAATACAACAGGAAAATTGGAATAACACAACTTTAATTTTGCAGTTCTTTTAAGATAACCGAGCACCCTTTCAACTGCTTTCCAATGATCCATACTAGGATTACTTGTAAACCTTGATAATTTACTCATAGTAAAAGCTATGTCAGGTCTTGTACAATGCATAGCATACATCAAACTTCCTATAACACTAGCATACTTCAATTGCCCTATTGATCTAGCATCATTCTTAACGAGTTTCACACTACAATCAAAAGGAGTATTAAACTCTTTAATCTTTAGAAACTAATATTTATCCAAGAGTTTTTCTATATAACGAGTTTGACTTAGCACAAAACCATTATCATGCTTAGTAACTTTAATCCCCAAAATTTTATCTACCTCGTTTAGATCTTTTATTTTAAACACAGAGGTAAGAAAATTCTTTGTCTCATTTATGCTATGCATGTTACTACTAAATATAAGCATATCATCAACTTACAGACAAACAATTACTCCATAATCACTAGTAAACTTAGAATAAATGCATTTATCAGCAGTATTATGTCAAAAACCAAAAGCCAAAATTGCATAATCAAAATTTTCATGCCATTGCTTAGGAGCTTGCTTAAGACCATCTAAAGATTTTACAAGTTTACAAACTTTATTCTTGTTACTTGGAAGAATGAAACCTTCAAGTTGTTCCATGTATACTTCTTCTTTTAAATCTCCATTTAAAAATGCAATCTTAACATCCATTTGATGAATATACAATTTATAAATTGAAGCTAAATAAAAAATAACTCTAATTGAGGTTATTCTAGCAACAGGTGAATAAGTATCAAAATAATCTAATCCTTTCTTTCGAGTAAAACCTTTGGCAACTAATCTTGCCTTAAAGGTTTGTAAAGTGCCATCTGAATTATACTTTCTTCTAAGAACCCATTTGTTCTTTTTTGGTTTTGATCCAGGAGGTAAGTCAACTAGAACCCAAGTATTATTCGACATGATTGAATCCATTTCGTCATTTATAACTTCTTACCAGAAAGCTGCATCTCTAGAAGCTAAAGCTTCCTCCAAAGTTTTGGATTCATTTTCAATGTTGACCGATACCTCCATCTTTTTTTATAATCCTGTCTCTACTTCCTTCAACTAAGAAAGTAATATGATCAGGAGAAATGAAGTCAGGATCAATTTTCTACTCTTATCCTTTGACTTCTTCTTGGTTTCTGATGGTTCACCAATTTCTTTCCTTTTATTTGGATTAGAATCTAAAACAATAGATTTAATATGATCATTCACAAAACTATGATTCACAAAAATATTTTCAAAAAATTCAACATGTATAGATTCTACAACAACATTAGATTCTAAATCAAGTAATCTATATGCTTTTGAATTTTGGGCATATCCCACAAAAATGGATTTAATGCCTCTTGAACCTAATTTAGACCTTTGAGAATCAGGAAGCCTATAATATGCAATACACCCCCACACTCTAAAATATTTCACATTTGATTTCCTTCCATTCCAGACTTCATATGGTGAAATATGAGTCTTCTTTGAAGGAACTCTATTATATATATGGTATGCAGTAAGTAAGGCTTCTTCCCATAAATTGAATGGTAATTTGGCATTTAAAATCATTGCATTTACCATGTCAACAAGGGTCTGATTTTTCCTTTCTGCCAATCCTTTTTGTTGGGGGTGTAAAAGGAGCTGTCCTTTGGTGAATTATTCCATGATCTTCACAGAATTTATCAAATTCGTTTGAAAAGTATTCACCACCTCTATCACTTCTTAATATCTTAATTTTGTAATCCTTTTGATTCTCAACTTTAGCCTTAAATTCTTCAAACATATCAAATGCTTCATCCTTAGTTTTAAGCAAATAAACATGAATATAACGTGAACAATCATCTATAAATGTGATAAAGTATCTTTTACCACCTCTTGTTAATCTACCATTTAATTCACAAATATCTATATGAATTAATTCTAACAACTTTGACTCACGTTCTATTTTAGGGAAAGGTTTTCTAGTGATCTTGGCTTATACACATGTTTCACATTTATTTAAATAATCATGCTCGCATAGTATATATTCATGTTTAGACATATATTTAACCATAGCATAATTTAAATGTCCTAATCTAGAATGGCATGAAATAGATGAATCAACCATATAAAATAGAACCAACATTAATTTCATTAATACTGAGTTTAAACATGCTATCAAGGGTATAACCCCTTCCTAGAAACACACCATTTTTGGTGATTACAAGTTTGTCAGATTCTATGACAATCTTAAAGCCTCTTTTGCCTAGTAAACTTGCAGCAAGTAAACTCTTCTTTACATCAGGAGCATGATACACATTGACAAGAGTAAGTTTCTGCAATAATGTGAATTTCAGAACCACATTGCCTTTTCCCACCACTTGGACAGGTGCATGATTTCCCATAAAGATTTCACTTTGTTGTTCAACATAAGTGCTGAACATATCCTTATAGTTGCAGACATGAATAGTTGCTCCAGAATCAAGGAACCTATCGATGGTTCTTGCACTTGTTGCACAATTCACTTCAGCAGACACCATGGCCACATATTTATTATCTTATTCGACAACCATGTTGGCCTGACTGGTGTTGGCAATAGCCTTCTTTTCTTTAGCAATATTTGTTCTACATTCTTTAATGTAGTGTCTTTTCTTTCCATAATGAAAATAGGCATTATCTTTCTTGTTGTTTCCTTTGAAACTTTTCTTATTGGCTTTAAGTTTGTTCTAATATTTTCCAAACTTAATTCCAGACTTTCCTACTACATTAACTTGCAGTTTTACATCAGCCTTCTCTTCCTTTTGTTACTTTTCTTCCCTTATTCGAGTTTCACATTCAATTTGCAGATGTGTTTGAAATTGATCAAATGTGAGACTCTTTGATTGATGGAGAACCTTCTTTCTGTAGTTGTTCCAAGAAGGAGGCAATCTGGACAAAATTGCACCCATTTGAAATGCTTCAGGAATGACCACTTCCAAGTCTCTTAATTTGGAAACTAAGCTTTGGAGTTCATGGACTTGATCCATGACTGGCTTGTCATCAGTCATTTTGAAATCAAAGTAGTTCAAAGCTAGAAATTTATCCATACCTTTTGTCTCACTCTGATATTTGGTTTCCAAAGCAGTCCATATTTCTCTTGGGGAGTCTTTGGTGGAGTAAAGGTCGTACAGAAAATCAGTCAATGAATTCAGGATATGACCACAACACATTACTTCATCCTCTTTGAGATTCTTGCGTTCTGCCTTAACTCCTTTAGAGTCCTCTGGTGTTGATTGAGGAAGAGGAGCCAAATTTGGATCTAGAACATAATAACCCTTCAGAGTGGTGAGGAGAAATTTCATTTTGTCCTTCCACCTTGTGAAATTTATTCCATCAAATTGATTCAACTTAACCGCACCTTGTTGTGTCAGAATCTTCATTGTAGTATCATTGATCAAAGCCATTTCGAAATTTAAAGCTATATTACACTCAAATTGTTAGGAAAATAATTGTCAGAATAATAAACAATGACTTTGAGGCGTGAAATTACAGTTGAGTGTAATATTGCTTTGCTATTAAAACAAGTTACCCCACGATACAACAAAGTCTTTCTAAAAGAACACTCTGATTGAAGTAGAATAGAAAACGTAAGAATTAATTGTGAAGGAAATAGGTAGAGCAGCCACGCTTATATAATGTCTGAAGAGACATATCTATGTCTGAAAAAATATCTTTTGAATGAATAGGAACAACTATCCATGTCTGAAAAGGTCTCTTTTGAATAAATGGAAACAACTGTCTATATCTGAAAAGACATATTTTGAATGAAGAGAAACAACTGTTTCAATAATTATTTCTATTCACTTTGAATTTCCAAAAGGTGTCTCTTCCTTAACAAACTATTCAACAGTATTAGCTCCTAACACTCAATACTTATATTTAACTTTATATGAGATTAAGATTTGGCTTACTTCTAACCCAAACAGCAAATAAATTATACTTTATCAGTTTGAAATTGAATGTCTCAGTTTGATTTGTACCTATTTTAATAAAAGTGTTTGACTTATTTCACGAACACGTTGCATTATCAATTTTTTCTTAATAAAATTTTCAATCCAAAATGAAATATATGGGGTTCACTTTCGGACAGAGGGAGTTTAATATAACTATAAAAAATGTTACTTTGTGGATTTGTTTTATATTTGTCTAGGCATTATGGAAATTTCAATGGCAAGAAAAATGATGTTAACCAGCTAGGGTGCGGGGGGAGAACTCGAAGAAGAATGACAGGTAGATTGTGGGCTCTTAGAAATGAAAAAGACTGCAACTATTGAGCTCCAATTTCCTGACAGAATTTAGGGGAGATAAAAACTAATGTCGATCAACCATAATAGGAGAGATAGTTCGCCTTCGGAAGTTCATGAAATCGATCTGGAGGAGTCTGATGTTCATGCACGTAATATCAAGAAATTCAAGTGTAAGTCTATTGAAGAGCCACAACCATACCTTGTGTTTGCATTCTCTTCTAGTGGCAGCACACTTGCAGTTGGAGCTTTTGAGATTGGAGGTCCTTCAAGTCCTTGGACATCGAAAAGTTTTGTAGATGCCTTCAATATCCTAAATCCAAACCTCCCTTGTACATAGGTGAGGGTGAAGATGAACCGATGAATGATTTGTCGATCGATCTGTTGCCTCAGGGAGGTGCTAAGAAAACTCCTTGGCCATGCTATGATCTATCGGCGGAGGATTGGCAAGCACCTTTGGCAACCCTAGCGTAGGGGTTCTAATGATTAAGATTATGGGGAAACAAATTACTTCTAAATTATTACTGTAGAGACTTCGTGACCTTTGGAAATTAGAATGGGACTGTGAGTTTGTCGTTTTGGAGGAAAGTTACTTTTTAACACTTTTTTATAGTTGGATGTGATAGAATCTTTGGCTAACAATTAATCAATGAAGTTATAATTAACAAGTTGAGTACAAAAATTTAGCATAAATAAATGAACACCAAGATTTAACGAGATTCACCGCATTGGAATAAATCCAATCTTAGGCTACGTCCTCAAAGCAAAGCCAAGCTGCAAAATTCATTTAGATAAGAACATTACAAGAGTGTAGTATAGAACAATAGAATCCTTCTAGTCTACCACTACACTATTCTAAGTTTTATCTTACCAACTCACAACAAGAATCCCTATTGTTTATATTGCAGCACCTTCTAGAATCCCTCTGAATATGACAGAACTTCTCCCGAAGTTGAATTCCCCCTGAGTTTTGGAACTGTTCCACAAGAACTATCATGACACTCTAGTGACACAGGTGTGACAGTCTGTAATAGGGAAGTAGTTGTACTCTTCCCGAGTTCATCTACCATAAATATTCTCCTGAATATTTATAATGAATTTCAACAAGGCTTTCAACACGTGGTTTGATCATTATCAAACTCTATCACTCAAAGGTAGTAATGTAGAAAGATATTTAAGATATTCTTCTATCACTCAAAGATATCAATGTAGAAAGATATACAAGATATTCTTCTATAAGATAATCACAATATTAAATATGAGATTATCCAAAATAAATACAACTACAGAATTATCACCTGAGAAATATTCATCTTTAAGAGACTTAATCCAACTTAACCATTCAATAGTTATTATCCAATTTAAAAACTGAATTTTTAGTCAGTCTAATAAAAACACAAATACCGAAATAATAGCCAACACAAATATCTAACAAACTCCCCCTTTGACATTATTTTGGCAAAACACATCTACCAAGGTTTTTGAATTAAAGAGCTGTTGAACCAATATCAGAACTCAGAATACCAACAGTGTATCAACAGTAAATATAACCATATAACCAGAAATACAATCATCCAATAACTGAAGTAAGAAACAAATGTAGCAAATCAAATCAAAAGCAGCAATATCGAAAAGCAATATCCAAATGCAACAAAAGAAATATTGATCACAAAAGAAAATAGATGACAAGATGCAAAGACCATCTATGCAAAAACCATCTCCATCTCTCCCTTGTTGGCCAAGATAATTGCCTAATGTCAGACATCAGAATCAGAAGTGGAATCATCAGCTGGAGTAGTGAGAACCATAGCAACAGCTTGTTCTAATGTAGAGACCGCCTGATGAAAATTGAGCATGGATTGTTGAACTTGAAAGAGAGCAGCAGGTAATGGGGCAAGAGCTTTGTGTAGCTGCACAAGGCCAGTTCGAGACAATCCAATGGAGGAGGCAGGCTCAGAAGGAGTAGATGATCTCATATCACTAACTCTCTTCCCTTTGAACAACTTTGAAGAAACTTTGATCAGTTTGGAGAGATAAATCGGATCACCATCCTCTGAATCTCGAACATCATGTTGCTTTAAAAGAACTGGAAAGGGCAAACATCCATAGGACTTATCCCATTGCTGATACCCACAAATAAGATCATATATGTGCTAACCCAAATCAAAATCAGTACGAGTCCCAATAGAATATAGAAGGCGTGCATGTTCAGCAAAAACTGTAGAATAGTGAGTACATGGAAACCAATTGGACTTTGAAATTTTATGAAGAATAGAGTATTTTGTAGACAGAGTAGAGGCTTTAATAGCATTTTCATGGGGCCATTGTTGAATATGACCTCCAGTCAATTCAGAGGCAACATCATCGAAATTCAAAGTGACAGATTCTTTAATCCCTGAGGATTTAGTAGGACTGGTCAAACCCAAGTATTCTCTAATCAAGTCGACAGAAAAATCAAACATATGACCTCGGGCATAAACGTTTTGAAACATGGGACTATCGACATTCTGAATTTCATACAAGTTTACATAGATATCCTGAACCAAACCATCAATGTAAAAGGATAATTTCGAAACAGAGGGCAGATAACTTTTTCGAGATAAGAAGTCCAAAATTCCTGCTTTCTCATGACTTGGAATGTCAATGTTACATTCCCCAATGATTTTTCGGGACACTATTGTATTCCAATGATTAACACAATTGGCATTCAAGAATTTTTTATTGAGAGGTTTGATAGAATGTACCCATGGGACAAAGGTAGTAGGTGAAGTATCCTTAGATGCTGTGAAGTTGGCTTTTTCCGATGAGTCAGAATCTTCTAAATCTACAGGTTGCGCCGATGAAGTGGTAACATGTTTGGAAGAGCCAAACCTTTGGCGGGGTTGATATTTTCTGTAACCATCATCTCCTTGTTTCCGTTTGTTCGTGGATTTTCCAGGCCTTAACAGGTGCAGATGGCAGTTTGGGCTCTAAAGGACCGGTGGTTGTTGAAGACGGTTGACTGCGTTCAGCGGCAATGGTCTTCAGAACTTCTTGTAAACGTGGATCTTGAAGGAATCCAGCGATATCACCGGAACCACTACTTGGAGTTGCGACGGGTGGTGTTGTATTTATTGTTGGAGGTGGTGTTGAGCTGGATGATGAAGGAGAAATAGTGCCGCCACCTTTTTTCTTCACAGCAACATGCTTTACCCTCGGGATGATAGAATCAAAGGTGAGACTCTGCACAACCGAGTGATTATTGACAACAGGACAAAGTACAGTCGGCGAAAAGAAGCCGTAGAGAAGAAACCTGAAAACCCTCTTTTGATAATCACAAAACTAAGAGAAGAGCTCTGGGATAAGTGCAATTAATATCTGTGACTCAAAGATATATTTATTAGAGAATAAAATTCTTAATGTAGACAGATAGACAGATGAATTTTGGTATAAAACGAAGACTAATAGACTTTGAGCATGAATCAAGGTATTTGAATTGTCATGGACATTATACTAACCAATAGAATTTAAACAGAATATCACCCAGGAAAACTTTAGAAAGGAAAGAAATATATATATTTTTAAAAAACAAGTAAGACAATCTCCTTTAAGAAGACAAGTTCAGTTTGATTATCTTGATAAGATCAAATTTCGTACCCATGTTAAAGAATTTTTTTTTTTAAAAAAACTTAAATTAAGAATATAGAGAGAGAAAATACTTTATCAATGTACTAGAATTTCAGTGAAGGTGTGTGTACATAACAGAAATCAGCAAGATCCTTCAATCTGAGATAGTTTTCACACACCTACTAATGTAGCTCCTTTCAAGATTGTTTATGCTTAGTTTATTGCATACAGAAGTGGTGGTAACTCTTTTCTCAGAAAATACGTAATTTTAGCCGAACTAACATTCCCTTGTTCCTCCTTGGAATCTAATCTGAAATAGTTTTCACACTTCCACTAAGATAGTGAAGGTAATTCTTTTCTCGGAGAATTAAGTGATTCTTTGTTGAAATCAAGTGACATTCTCTTGTTCCCTTTTGGCTTTTTTTTTTTTTTTGGAAAATAGAAGAAATCAATCATGTCTGTGTAAGCGGAGCAAAATTCAAGTTCTATGAAAGATATTTTGACAATCTGCCTATATGCAAAATTTAAGAATGTAAAATCTTTAATAATGATGAAGAAAAAGAAATCGAAACAAG
>JAOXNR010053795.1:0-13582 GCA_028571225.1 Parsonsia alboflavescens | reverse complement strand
CCCCCCCCCCCAAGTTGATCTTTACCAAGTTTAGTTATTCCCAACAAAAGGTAAGTCTAATAACCTACTTTGCTCAACACTGTCATTGATTTCTTTAAATGATCTAATTGTCGGAGGAGATCCTAAACTTTCTTCATGACTTCTAACCACATTAAAGTCCCCACCAATCAACCATGGACCGCTAACAGTAGAAGAGACTTCTTCCATCTCCATCCACAGCAACCGAAGTGAAACATAATCACATGTAGCAAAAACAAACGACATCATACATGTTGAATCCAAACCCATATATTTCTCCACTAAGCAAAACAACATTTGATTCATATCCCTTATAACATTCACCAATAATTTAGAGCACCAAAATAACCAAAATTTTCCATTTGAGTTAGAGCAATAATGGGGCATCATGAGTTTAAAAGCAAAAGAAGCAATCCTGGAAGAACTAATAATAGGCTCTAAAATAGAAATCATCGAAGGCTTATTGACTAAAATATAACTCTTCAATTTATCCAAAGAGGTAGAATTACCTATACCTCTTATATTGCAAATCAAGAGCTTCTTCACATCGATTGAATGGAGGACGGGCTACGTCGAGATTGAAGCCTTGTAACTACATTTGAAGGAGGCATGTCTTTCTTCTTTTTAATTAGAATTGGAGGTGCTGATTGAGCCTCTGTCATCGATGGCATATCTACCCGCAGATTTAATCACTCCATATTAGCAACAAATTTCATGTGTGTGTAAATTCGAATTGGATTAACAATGTCTTGATCAGAAATTGAAGCTCCACAGGTGGCGTAATAAGCCGTTTCAACTTGTTTCTATGCACTAGTTGCGACATTGGCCTGAGTAACCCTATCTGATGGATTCTTTGATATATCAATATGCCCTCCTAAGATGTTACCATCAGAACCTTGCTCAATTTCCCCACCTTCCTCAATGTGCGAATTAATATTTCCCTGTCTAGGGTTTGCTTCCTTTTCCGGAACATCTACTTGGCACTTGTCTTGAATTTCTTCCTCTAACCGGTTTCTGCTACCTGGATTCTCAACGATTTTCGCATCTTCATTATTAGTAGCTTTTGGATTCGGAGTCTCAACCGCCTCTTCAGAATAGGATCCATTGTTTCGGAATCTTTAATTTTCCAAACCTGTAAATTTTTCACCTTTGGATTTTGCATCACAGCCTAAGTATTGTCTAGCTTGACTTGATCTTTAGAAGCCTTCAAATTTGAATTATAAAAAAAAAAAGAGAAAAAGTTTATAAAAGAATTAAGTCCTATTGATTTGAGGTGATTAAGATCAAGTACTTGATCTCCCACAAAGTTAAAGAAGTTATGTGTTACATAAGCAGTAGGAAATATCTTTGCAACATATTATTGACAATTAAAATATTTCTGAAAGCTGTATATTTTGAGATTTAAATGTAAAAAATTGGATACACTTGGTCATCATATAAAGTAGCCAACTCTCTTGGAATATCTCCACCCAGACATTGAAATACATACTTCATAGACAAATGCAAGTTTGACACTACCTCATTCAACTTTTTGTTCTCTTTTCTCAACCCCCTTGATCTCTTCAGTGTGTTCATTAACATTTGATTTTCCTTGATTCGCACCACTACTTGAACTTCCAAAGACTAGTGTAGACTCCAAACCCATCCCTAGTCCACAAACCCAAGCAGGGTATTCTTTTCCAAATACCAGGCCCAAGGAGTCATCTGGAGATATCGTCTTCGTGCAGCCTCTTTCTTCATATTCCTTCATTTGTAGCTGCAAAATAAATTTGTAAGCAGATTAAAGAATCAAGAAAGAGGATATTGAACACAATTGCATTAAATATCAAAATGAATACATCAGAAATATTCCAAGTCAAAGCATGAACCAGATAAATTATTGTTTCTGAAACCCAAAGTAGAAGTGGCCATGCTAAGAAATTTGAACTAAAACATTCCAGGAAATTTGAATTGAAACTTAATAGAAAGAAAAGAAAAAAAAAGTTTCAGGTCTGTAGTTTGGTGAATTTGGTGAAGGATATTCTTGAATGAATATATAATTGAATACAAAATTGATTAACAACTATACGTACACATTTCATGGATGCATCTTCATTAACATAGCTGTCATCTTTTTTCTTATACGTAAGATAAAAAATCTCAACCCTACTAACTTTACAATCGGGAATGATGTGCTTCCTTGAAGATTGAAGATTTTTAGGGTCCATACATTCAAAGAAATCAATCAAAGAAAAGAAGAAGGACTCATCGAAGGTTCAAGGGAGATTAGATTGACCTTTGTTGGTGATTCAACAACGACCAATTTCTTGATTTGGTAGACAAATCAATACCTCACCCCAAAGTGATTCAATGCCCTAAATGAAGTGGCTCAAGAACCGTTAGAGGAAGTCTAAAGAGTACTCATGGAGGATCATGTTTGATCTTAAAAACTCACTACTCAGAGAGATTACACGTTTGTAGGTTCCCTTATCTTACAAAGATAAGGAACTATATATAGTCCTAAAGCCCTAAATTAACATAATAATTCATGGGTAGGGTAATTCGGCATGATTACAATTAAAACATATCGAAAATAATATGAAGAAAGCATTAAAAGTCAAAGAAAATAGCATTATGGTTGGCTAGACCTGGTGCTTGTCCGGCGTTGGATGGTGCACTGGATGGCCACTAGAACGACACCCAAATTGTGTTGCAGCTTATTTGGAGCTGAATGGACTTGGTCAGGCTCTGGATGCCCTATAATTCCAGCTATGCTTCTTCTTCATTCGCCCTTTGTTCCATTCGTTGTCTGACCTTCAATTTTCACTCTTTGTAGACTAGAACTAGGGTCTTTTCTACAATGCAAGCATTAATCTTCTCTACAATGTTTTGAAAATATGATATTTTTGCCTTGCCAACAAAAATCAGACAACCTAAGTAAATTATAGGCATAGATTTATTTGGACAAGCAAAAATATCCTTCACCAAATTCCTCCCACGAGCTGTTGAAGACTCGGGTAAGTACCATGAACTTTTATGATAATTTATCAGCTATCCCAAACAAGATTGATAATATCCAAGGGAGTCCATTAAAGCAATCAACTTATGTTTCAATCATCTTGTGAAAATGACCACATCATCAGCTTAGCTAAGATGTGATATTGGATACCCTGCTTATCCAAAACAAGGTCGCCCAAGGACCCCTCTAGTAACATACAGTTAAACCTCTTGAAAGTACTTCAACTGCCAGTGTGAATAATGATGGAGACAACGGATCACCTTCACGTACTCCGCAACTAGAAGAAATGAACCCACAAGATTTCCCATTAACTATCACCGAGAAATGATTAAAACATAATCAATTTCAGATTAAGTTAATAAAATGTGCAGAGAATCCAAATTTCTCCAATACCACAAAAAGGAAGTCCCATGACACCCTATCAAAGGTTTTATACATATCCAACTTGATAATTAAATTACCCCCTCTACAACTCCTATATAAGAACTGAGTGAATTCTAAAGCAAGAAGAATGTTGTCCGTAATATGCCGCCCCTTGACAAATCCCCCTTGATTTTCACAAATTAACTTCGGCAATAAGAGAGAGAGTCTTGAAGTCATAATCTTACCAATTATCCTTGATGAGAAATTACAAAGACTGATTGGTCTAAAATCAGCAAAGGATGAAGGATTCATGACACTGGAAATAGTACTATGTGAGTGGCTATAATTTTTCTAAGTAAATGAACCCCCTAACCAAAAATCTCTAATTGCTTGAACCACATCTTCTTCAATGAGGTACCAAAAGTCTTGATAAAATGTAGCCAGAAAACCATCAATATCTAGTGAGCTATCACAATCTAATGAGAAGACCGCCTGTTTTACTTCAGCAGAGGATCAAAAAATCGAAAGTGAGTGAGGTTATCAACAGAAGTGAGGATAGTAGGAATATCCTTAGTAAACTCCATCGGATCTGGAAGACACCCACTGTTGGCCTTCCCCCTCTTTTAGCCATTTAACACGAACCTTCTATTGCCAGAAAATAAATTCGTTCCTCACCTACAAAGCCAAATCATTCTATGCTGTATGAAAAAGCTCCCTATTCTTGGCTATAGGTGAATCTTTGTAAGTGAGCTCCTTTTGTACACAATCCAATTCAGCTTTTTTAACATTGGGTTGTACATTACCAAAAACATCTTTGTACCAAGTTATGAGACAAACTTTCAACCGAAACAACTTAATAACCAGTTTCTGCAATCCATTACCTTTGGCTTACCCTTGCCGAAAACCTTCAACTACTACCTTAAATTGAGAATGTCTACTCCACATATTTTGGTACCTCAAGAATTTTGCAAATTGAGAGCTTGAGCTTGAAATTGTGATCAACAGCGGAGAGTGATCTGATGAGAATTTTGGAAGGTGTTTGACTTGGGTGGAAGAAAGTGAACTTAGCCAATTAGAATTTACTAAAGCTCTATCCAAACATCTCTAGAGTAGTGGAAAAGTGGGTCGATACCAAGTGAAATTTCCCCCCTTATACTTCAAGTCAACCAAACCATAGTCATCAATACAATCATTAAATTCCCTCATGGCCCAGAGACTCAGAATTGACCCTAAAGACTTCTCCATGGAATGAACTACATTATAATCTCCATCAATAAGCCAAGGGATGGAAGCATTCTGACTTATTTGAAGCATATTCTGCCGAAGGTATCTCCTCCTGTCTAAGTAATCACACTCTGCATACACTACAGAAAATGAACAATCTTCACCAAAAGCCGAACTTATTTTGCAAGTGACTACTTGATGCAAATCTGAGATAATTTCCACTCGAATCAAATGTGACCAATATAACCATATTTTACCTAATGCACTACAGTAGTAGTTCACCAAACTTAATGAGAAAGAAACATTCGAAATCTGCTCTGGGGCATTTAAAGGCTCCAAAAGACCAATTAAAAAAGGCTTATAATCATAAATCAATTTCTTCAAATGCCTAATTAAAGTATTGTTACCAATACTTCGTATATTCCATATCAAGCTCTTCATATCGAATGACTTATGAAAGCATATCATTTGGTCTGGGACCTTGTTAACACTGTTTGCGATAGGAGTTGCTTCTTCTTCTTAGCTTTCAGAGCAGGCTCAACAACGTCTTCAACTGGGAAGTACAACTACCAAAGAAATCCCTTGTGCTGGTGACCTAATGTCCTCTGTGACTACATGACCAAGATTAGACACCAGCCCTAAACCCTGCAGAACTTCCAAAATTATCTCAGAAGAAGGAGAAAATGCAGACAGATCAATGATAGGAGCTTGGGAATCAATTCGATTTGTCAGTAATTGATACGTCCCGGGTCATGTGGTCGGTGTGAGGATGAGGTGGTGCAAAGCGCACTATTGCTTCCCGGCTAGGGTAGAGTCTTACCGTAATGGTGGCCCAACTGGGTTAAGAGGAGTGGGTTGCGCCTCAGTATAAAATGAAGGATTAATTTTCTTGTAAGTTGAAAGGGTTAATTTTCACACTAACAATCAAACAAAATCACTATAAAATAAAGGACTCGTCAAAGGTAAGTTTTGGGAGATTAGGAAGACCTTTGTAGATTAAACCACCCCAACAACCAACCTCTTGATTTGGAAGACAACTCAATACCTCACCTAAAGTGATTGAGAGCCCAAGGTTTAGTGTCTAGAACCCTAATCTGGAATGTTCTAAGAACACTCATACAAAAGATCAAAGATCTTTGTAAGGAAATGAAACTTCAAGTTTCTGATTTTTTGGATTCAACTTGTATATCTAAAATGGCTGAAACCAAGCCTTTAAATAGCTAACTAAACCCTAAGCTAAGTGGCAAAGGCTAGTGAAAAAAATACAACTTAAAACGCAAAAGAAAGAAAACAAAACTCAGAAGAACGGCTTCAGCAAAAACTGGTCGCGATTAGATTCGGCGCCGGCTACAGCACCGGATGAGGAGCCAGATGTCCTCTGGAATTTGTTGAAATGCTACTCGGTTTGATCCGGCACCGAATGGACTGATCAGGCGCCAGATGTCCCGCCTTTTTCCAACTTTGTCATGGTTGTCCACTTGGTTTCAAGGCTATTCCACTTCATGCTTCATTCCTCCTTCCTTCCCAACTAATCATGCATGATCTCCATTGATTCTATGGCCGAGAACTCTGAAAATTCAGCCTTATGTATTGCATATTCAAGCTTAGCCTTAAGCTTGATCTTGGTCCTTTCTTTCTTAGCCTTCGTCCACTTGATTCCCAAAACTCTCCAAGCTTTAGAGCTCACTTGAATACTTCATTTTGTCCTCCTGGAAGTCTTGAGATGAACATGCATTACATAACTTCAATTCTCCAAGTTCATTCCTCTCAAGCATGGCTCCGAAATCGTTCCGTTCTTCTTTGTCTTGGACAAATTCTTTCAATGTCTTCAACATCCTTCTCAAAATGGATACTTGTATTTGACATACAAGTGTTTGTGGTCAGCCTTTTTGAGCAGCTTCTTTAGATATCCATCAGTCCTGTAGGTTGGGAATCCTCTGTGATTGAAGCTTCTTGATTACCTTCAACCTCAACCATCGTTTCCGATTCAATTGTGTTGGAACTCACAACCTGATTGTCCTCCAAATTGGAACTAGCATCATTCTGAATTGGCAAGGGCTGAAATTTTGAAGGGGAAATTATTTGCTCAGCAGCAAGATAAGCCGCCAAAGGATCATCTATTAGGAGACTCTTTTTCTAAACCTCAAGGGATTTTAAGATCAAAAGATCTTCAAGAACCGAACAATAATTCTGCAATAATGAAGGAACTTTGGCAGCAGTAATTTCATTCCTCGGCAAATTTTGATTTCCACCAAATGCTGATTTAATCTTCCAGATAGTTAAATTATTAACTTGAGGGTTAATTTGATTAGGCTTCTTGGTAGTTTCCAGTAGCTATGTGGTCAATTTTGAAATCGGTTTCTCCAATCTAAAAGTTTGTTTCAATTTTGGATGCTTGATCCTGGAAAGATCAATTGCATGATCTATCTTCACATAATGTGAGCAATATTTTGGGGCATCCTCGAAACGAATGTCCTGCCAGAATCCATCCTCTGCCTGGCCAACCCAAATACAGTTCAAAAATTTCTTCAGCAGATCGACTTCAACACAAACTCTTGCAACTCTATAAGGCATCATGTTTGCCATTGGAGCATCAACATTCAGTGGCTTGCCTATTACAGAGGAAAACAAGTAGAGGATCTCTTTACTGAACAAATGAATAGGCAGGTCTGGAAAGTGATACAATCCAGAATGACAGAGGGTTTAGAATTGACATGGAAATATGGTGACCACTTCAGAATGTGGATGGGGATACCGTTGAGACTCAACCGCTTTCATCCATAGCCAACAGTAATCCTCCTCCATAGGGACTCTAATTAGAAGATCAAACCAATGGAGATGTCACCTTTCAGGCCAATGGTTTTGAATCCCCTTTCAATAATCTCGATTGATGGTTTGCCATGTGAAAACTTTCCAATGAGTGCATGCTTGAATGGTAGAGAGAGTCGTTTGATCTCTTCTGGAGAGAATAAAAAAGCCTGCTCAGTCTTGTGTGACTGCATCTGCTTTCACTGTATGGTATCAAGAGAGGGTTGAGCAAGGAAGAGTGAAGAGAAAGATTTCGTCACCCATGGATTAAGGCATTCCTCTGGTGGTGGCGCCGCCATCTGGCCTTGTTGAATAAGGTAAGTAAGATTAGGAGAGATTATTCTAATCCGAAATTTTAGGAGTCTTCATGAAAGTTCAAAGAAAACGATGCACAAGTTAGCTAACCCAGTGGTGCACCGGATAGTGCATTGGATGGACACTGGAATGGCAGCCAAAACTGGTCTTCTGCTGAGCTAACGCAGGATGGGGAGGTGCTGGCCCCGAATTGCCCTGTTTGTCCAGCCTTGCTTCCTCTTCTATCACCCCTTGTTCCATGCTTTGTCTTGCCTTCAATCTGTACTCTTTTGGGACTTGAGATAGGGTCTTTTAGGCACATTTCTAAGCCTCCATCTTCCCCAATGTCTCTTCAATTTGGTCTTCATCTACAAGCTTAACTTCATGGAATATGGCATCGTCTTCAAATTGATCTTCCTTGATTTGCATCAATGGCAACATTGCTAATTTCATCTTCAAGGCATCATTCTTATACTTGAAGTACATGTCTTTATATGCATGAAATAACTTCTTCATCTTATAATTCTTCAATCCGTTCATTGAGTCTCCTCTTGAAGCTCCATCTTCTTTAGAATTGAACTTGAATCTTCTCATCTCCACATGTGGTAGCTTCCATGAGTTCTCCAATGTCTTGATAGCTTCTTGATATCCATCATTGATAAAGATCAAAATAGATCACATCACTGCTAGATAACAATTGAATAAACAGTTAATGCAATAAATTATCCCAACAAACTAGGAAAATGCAAAACATAGCCCATGAAAGCAATTAACAAAATAAAAAACAAAAATAGCCAATAATTAAAATAAAATCAAATATACCAGCTTATAACCATTTTTTAATAGTATTTATATGAAAGCCTTCTTGTATATGAATGCTTGACACAAACAAGAGATGTGAACAAGGGTAAAGAACTTGACTAAGAAAAGAGATTCAACATAATTTAAGGGATTGTTGTAGGGCTGGTTTACCATCATGAGAACCCAAAGATTCGTATTTTTCCACAGAGACATAAAAGCAAGCAATATCCAATTGGACTTCTAGTTGAATGCCAAGATTGTTAATTTTGGATTGGCAAGGTCTTTAGAAGATGACAAGACTCACATCAGCACAGCCATTACAGGAACATTGTAAGTAATTACAGTCTTTGGTTCACAAGGAAAATTATGATCCAATGATATCCTAGATCATGTAATAGTTTTCTTAGCAACACATCTAAAGTTTACTCCAAATTTTCAGTGGATATATGGCTCCCGAATATATAAACTGTTAAAAATCAGCCCCATCTTTAGTTATCTAGAAATATGTAGAGGTTTGCGGAGAATTACAGAATTCTCTAGAAGCATGTAGAGTCTTCTAGTAGCATGTAGAGTTCTCTAGGGACTAGTGAAATTCTCTGGAGGGTTGCGGAGTTCGCTAGAGAGTAACCGAGAACTCTAGAATGTTAGGGATACTTCCTTTATAAATAAGTAGAGAAAGGTGTAAAGAATTCTAGATGGATGATCTCAACCATCCATCTTAATTATTTGTAGCTGTTGGATCTTGAGGAGCTCTCCTATATAAGGAGCTATCGTTTCCTTCATTTGCAACCAAGTGGTGAACAAGTGTAGGTGTGCTAGAGAGAATGAACATGCAAAAGTGAGAGTGCAAGTGTGTGGTGAGTGAAAGCAAATACAAGTGTGTGTTGTAAATCCTTCCCTTACAATAAATAAAATTTAAGAATTTCTCTCACTTGCCAAAATGCTAGTTGAGTTTCTCTCACTTTTAATAGCCTTATTCCCAACATAAACCACGGGTAGCTAACATAAATGGGAGACGTATATAGTTTTGGGGTACTTCAGTTGGAGATAGTCACAGGAACACAGAACAATACAAATAAAAAATCAAAGTACTTAGACAACCTGGTCCCTACAAATGCAACATTATCATCTAAATTCTTAATTTTTTTTATCGAATAAAAAATCAAAATATTTTTATAATTCTAAAAATGGTTCAAAACTAGTTTTCAATTAGATGGAAAAAATAATAACACCAAAAAAAAAATGAAAAATTACAAAATTCCCAACCCACTAAATAAACAGTTCTTGCAATAACTATTTCCAATATAACTAGAAAAAAGCAAAACATATTTTATTAAAAGCAATTAATATATATATATATATTTATATATATAGCCCATTATTAAATAAAATCAAATATCCTAGCTAATAAACTTTTTTTTCTTTAATAGTATTTAGATAATATGAAAATACCTATAACATCAACCAACCAATGCTTGAAAACCTTAGGACATGGTTTTTCCAATGTAAAACCTTCCGATTGCAAAGATTCAGACAAAGCCAAATCACATATTGATTCAGAAAGATGATGGAGAAGGAGCAGATATAGGTGCAGAAGGCAACGGAGAATCATGATGAGATGGTGGGGTTGAAGGATATGATGATTGATTAACTCCAGGAGTGAAGAGGGTACATGTTTCTCTTCATGTCCTAAATTACCATCAGCAAAGATACTTCCTAAGCCTAAATTAGCTAGTGGTGGCTGTGATGAATTAGGATTGGATGGATTAGGGTAGACAACGTAAGCTTTTGGAATTTCCTCGTCTTCCCATGCTCTTAATCTGCTTTACAAAAGACACAATTTCTCATTAAAAACAAGACTTATAAGTAATTATTGAAGAATGAGCAAGTTAATTTCTAATAAAATTTAAGATACACACTTATAGAACAAAAAGATGAGAAATGGCAAAAAACCGAAATAAAAAACCAAAACATTAAACAGACTTTTAAATAATATTCTTGACATCAAATTTTAAGATGTATTTGTTCATGTGAGGGTTTTTTTTTTAATATTGGTTAACTTAAAATCCCTATATGTAACTGGGGTGCTGGACTTCACATGAAGATAATCCAAACCTTTCGCTGCACCTGAAAGGAGCAGAAAGTAACAAAGTAATCCAAGGAAAGAAATTGGTCAAAAAGTGACTTTCTCTAACATATTTCACGACTCAAAAATTGGCTACAATAGAACTTGCATCAACAAGAGCTTCCAAAATAGCTAGAACTAAATGCTTATGAGTTACCAGCAAATTGTGCAATCTAGAGCGAGTAGCTAAATTGGCTACTCCTTTTACATTCCACACAATTAACTTATTCATTTAGAAATGGGCAGTGGAGGCTTGGATGCTGACTTCGTCATTAAACGGGCTTGCATTCTCGAAGGGCCTTCTTTCACCACATACTGGGAATCAGAACTGTAGCCTCTGGTCTCCGAAGCATGTTCAAACTGACGTATTGCTGCTAATCATCAAAGAGAGCATTCTGAATGAGGAGAACAATTTCAATGGCAGATATGTCTATCGGACTCCCATTAGGGGAAGAAATCAGGGCTTCTTAAGTCTTAGAAACACTCTGTTGAAATGCATCAGGTGGTTGCATGAACACCATGGTATCTGAAGTCAAATTCTGCATATCGGAAGATTCTGCTCCAGATTCTATGTCATGAAATTCCTGTTCGCTTCCTGGCTAAACAGAATTCGCAACATGGGCATTTTTTTTCAATGACTTAGAATCCCAATTCATGTTCTGCATCAAAATTTATCTTGAATAATCCTTCAAAGGCAAATCCAATTTATTTCTTCAATTTCTCTTTAATTAGCAATAGTGAGTTGAAAGAAAATTGTGCAAGTCTAATTTAATTAATCCATGGAAAGTTGAGAGGTGAGGTGAGAAATTTCACGAAACTCAACAACCACGAAATGATATCTGATAGCTTAGTGTCATCTTTATCGTTTATCTAGCATATATCATTATTTTGATCATAATCTCATTTAGGAGCAATTTATTTAGATGTCTTTTTTTGTTCAATTTTAGATATACATCCTGATTAGTCCTTGAAAGGTAAATTTTGATTATTTGTTTAATCTCTCTTCAACATTTAGTTTGTAAGGGGTCAATAGTCTGACCTCTTTCCCCAAAGAGTTGATTACCAAGGCAAATGATAAGAGGAATTCGAAATTTTTTTAGTATTGCTTTAGTATGTTTGATAATTTAGAAGGGGAAGAAGTGATTGAAGTCTAAGGAGGAGGAGGGAGGGAAAGCACTTCTTGTTTACCCAACCAAATGATTTGATCGATAAGGTGTTTATGAAGATATATATGCATGAGTAAGTGCAAAAATGGAAGATGAGGAAACTTGTCTGAATGGGCTTAAGGAGATGAGAGGAAAGACGGTAGTTGATGAAATTAGAATAAGATTGCATAAGTCTGAGAACTACATAAGTAATATATTAGCAATTCTCAATGATTTACAAATTAATTTTTGTCTCGCATCATGTCATACCTTGAAGTTTGAGTTGTCTTTGTTAGTGAATTTGATTTTAAGAAAAGAAGAAGATTTTTTTTTTTTTTTTTTTGAAATCTGAATTAGAGTTCGATTCTTGATAATTGTGAATGTTTTTTAAAATGAACTAGCTTCCCTAGTTAGTTAGTCATGTGACCTACTTTGAAAATGGCTAGAGAAATATTGTTTGGACAATTATAGCAATTCGTTAATTCATGAGGAATTATAATAATTGACAAAAAAAAATACGTTGGATCATTATATACTTTTGCCCAAACAAGTGAGATCAAATATTCGAAAATAATTTTTAAAATGACATATTTGTCCTCACTAGTTAGTCACGTATTAGGCACGTAAACTGCTTCACCGTGCAAATGGTCAGAGAAAGGTTGTTAAGACTGTTATGAAAATTTGTAAATTCATGAGGGACTATTATGACAAACAAAAAAAGAAAAGGAATAGAAAACATAAGAACATTATATCGCATGAATCAAACGGATGAGACCAAATAGATGAAAGATCTATCAACTTTTTACACATGACTTCTGAACAGGCTAAATTTCCAAGTATTTAATGGCTACTACAAGACAAAGTGAAGTGAGGGGATCAAAGAGATAAGGTCAAATAAATTGTCAGAACTTGCGTTGATTTCTCTTGCACTCTCTTTTCTCTTCTCCAGACTTCAATTTTCAGGTTCTGTTTTAACTTCTTATTGAGCCTTGAAAAGCGGGAGAATTTGAGGAAGAGGGAAGATTGCCAGTAAATGCATAAAAAAATATATAATATTGTAATAATTACTAATATTTTATATGTTTGAATTAAATTTAGGATAAATTATCATTTTTCTCTTGTTTGGCTTTATGATTTATTTTTCAAACAAAGTTTTTTCCCCACCAATTTGATACCCAAATAATTTACAGGCGATTGGAATGGTTCCCACCGTCAAATCCTAACACTAAGCTGTTAACTTAAAGGACAATTTCATCCATTTTGCAAGAGACAAATAAAGAAAAAAGGAAAATGACATTTTTGATACTTAAAGTTCAAGTCAAAGCTACGCTTAATACCCATAATTTTTCTGTCAATTTTTTTATTTATTCCTTCAATTTCCATCAAACACTAAAGCGGTAACACTTGGGATAGAGAGGTCTCGTATTCGAGACATAATGAGAGCAAATGGAAAATCACTGTCAATCTTCGAGAGGTAGGGATATAGAGAGGATTAAGGGTGGGATGAGTTAAAAACAACTATAGCCTTGGGACTTGTACTAAGAGTTTCTATTTATACAACTACAGACATGATCTTGAATTCTCTCCTAATAATCAAGATTCTAAGTTTTCAATTGAAATTTAAGGTCAAAAAAATGATTTGAAAGGTTGTAAATGTTGGATTTATTCCAATTAATCCCGTTCAGTGGGCTAGATTAATTAATCATTAACGGTCAGTTAATTAAGTGAAATTTTAGGGCTTTTAATTTGTGAATATGGACTGGCATAGTGTGGGCTGGTGGGCCCAATCCGTGATGAGTGGACTGG